>VWZF01006743.1:66578-153162 GCA_013396755.1 Sclerurus mexicanus | reverse complement strand
AAAAAAAAAAAAAAAGACAAGTGTTCCATACATTTCATTCCCTACACCTGGTTCATAGGTCTTTATATAGCCACTCTGAATTGTTCTGACTATTAAGACAGTTTGAAAATATATTTATTCTAATCTGAGGGTCAGTTGTAAATACACATACACATGAGTATGTGTATATATATATATATACATATATATATATATATATATATATAGTGTATTTTTACTGCTCAGACGAGGAACAGCTATATTGGGCTATCCAGAATGGTATCTAGTTGGGATTTTAATGTCTCCAAGGATGGAGAAAGCACAGACTCATTGAGCAACCTGTTCCAGTGTTCAAACACAATTTGTGCCCATTAATTCTTGTCCTGAATTACTGTAGCACTGAGAAGACTATGTCTATGTCTTGTTTATTCCTTCTTATCAGGTATTTATGCACATCAATAAAGCCTTATTTCCTCCAGGCTAAAGATCCCCATCTCTCTCAGTATCATTTTGTATGAGAGATGCTCCTGTCTCTTCATAGTATTTATGGCTCTTAATTGGACTCTAGTGAGTCCATGTCTCTCTTGTAGCGTGGAATCTGGAACTGATCCCCTCACTCTCAAGGTTTTTCAGTAGTGCTGAGAAGAGATGGATTATCTTTCTCAAAATGCTGATGATGCATTTCCTAATGCAGTCCAGCACTGGAACATCCCCTAATGGACATGGATTTTGCAGTCAGCATGTCATCAGAACATGCCCCTCTGGTGATGCCAGGGAATTGGAAATGTTCCAGAATTCCTCAAATGAGACATGTAGTGTCTCATCCACCGAATGTCTCACTTTCTCTGTGGAGAGAATGGCTGTCCTAAACTTAGGCTAATGGAATTTCAGCTAAATAGTGTATAAAATAGACTTTGTCAATAGTTCTCTGGCCCATTTTAGACAGCTCATAGCAAAAAAACTAAAATCACACATACTTTTTTCTTAAGAAATTAATTTCTGTTATTTTTTTTAATTAATGATGTTCACTGTGCTTTTTGTAATAAAGCTGTACCCTGTGTATTCCCTTCAATACTTTTGTATTCTTTTTAGAAATGAACTTTGAAGCAATTTATTGTGAATATTTGTGATGTTATGCCACCTGCATAGTTTCACATTCTCAGTTAAATATGCACAGTAATATTTAAGAAAAATAAATGAAAGGGAAAAAAAAGAAATTAATACAGTTACACAGGACTTGAATTTATATACTCTCTAAAAACAGATTGTAATTTAAGATCAATTTGCATAATAATCCATCATGATGAAAAAGGACTTTCTGCAAGACAACATAAAAATGATGATATTTGGATTGGGTTTTGTTTGTCTGGTACAGAAATGTCCATTCATGTGCAAAATTCCAAGGCAGAAAAGCTATGCTTTTATTACCTAGACCTCACATCTAGAGGCACTGGTTACAAAGAATTTAAGTCCAAGAGCCTAGAGTGCTTGTATTTCAAAGTTGTGAGCTTGAATACCATGCACGAGTCAAAATGAGGGGATTTAGAGGTAGCGATCACCCACCTGTAACCACAAGGTCAAATTGTACTTCTTCAGTGCAAGGAAAGTAAGGCATGACTGCTCCTGAAGCTGACATATTGACAGATGCAGCAACAGAAAGTTTGATATTTCCATTAGGTCTTAAATTACACATTCAGTAATGAAAGCAACGTGTCAGCACTTTTAAATGTTCACAAAGACATGCACCATTAGCATTTTGCCTAACAGAATTGCTTCAAAAACTTTTGAAATCTCTCACAAACGTTCTCTCACAGGAATACAAGATTCCTGCCTTTAAAACAATTTGAGCAATATTATCTAATAAACAACCTCCAAAATAAGTCTAAGAAGGAAGCCTTTTGTGGACAGGACTGGGACTTTTTTTTTTTGGTTGGTTGGTTGTTTTTTTTGTTTGGTTGGTTATTGTGTTGCGGGTGGTAAGAGTATTCCTGCATTTTGAGGGAATTAAAACGTAGTTTGAAAAACTGTGAAATCATACATAGAGCTAACCCCAAATTGCTGAGATAATTACACACAAAGTAACTATTGATGCTGTTTGATATGAATCCCTGTCCATTATGGTGTCAAAATGAGAATGGTAGGCTAGAACAACTTTCCCAAAACAGCTCTAAACAATGAAGTGAAATATAAATTTTGAATAGGGTTTATTTCTACTTGCAATGAAAGAATTATGGAAATTAGAAACTAAAGGAAAGGGGAAAAAAACCTCCATGTTATGTTCAGAGGTCCATAAATCTTTCAATTCAAATAAGACAATAAATTATAAATATTCCATATCAATTATTGAATTTAAACATAACTTGATATTTGATCAAGTGTCAGCCATGTATAAAATAAAGGAAGAAGTTTGATGGAGAGGACACTGTCACAGACACTGGACAACAAAGTAATTTTAAACTAGGACCCAGTCCTTCTAAAAGAAACTATAATGCCAATAACTAGTCCCAATTAAACTTGAGTGTTGGTTCTACTTTGGCATCTATTTTAGGAAAGCATATATTTTGCACAAAACACATGTAAAAATTTGATTGAGATGTGTGAAGGAGTGTTGTGTCTTTGAGGACTGTGCATTTTATGTGTTGTACAGAAGAACAATGGGTTTTAGCTGTTGGTTAATGGCGATGAGGCCTGCTAATGTCACCTGAAATCTGCAAAGATGCATATTTCCATGCTAGTATATTTTGACTAAATATATGGGATACAATTAATTATTTTGCCTACATAGTAATTTTAAAGAATTAAATAAAAATCCAGTTAGGCCCTTGACATTGTCACTAGAGGAACAAAATATTTTCTTTATCTGAAAAATAAATTCTGTCCTCCTGGTCTTAGTAGGCCAAGTCTCAAAAACAGAATACAGTTAGGTTTTGTGGGCACAAAAAGCAAATAGAATTAACAGTTATGGAAGACATTGCTAGTTAATCACATTAATTCTAAAAACTGTTCTGGATGAGTTTTGCCTAAATCTAGTTTTATCTTTCTTGACAACAATTTTCTAACATATTTTCAAAACAGCACTTCAAAAAGTGTAATTTTTCCCGGTCCAAAACTCTACATTCATAGATAGGCCAGTAAGTTTTTGAAGAAGGAAAACAGCTTGTTGGTCATTCTCCTGAGATTGGCATATAAATCTTATGAATAGAAAAAATAAAAAGGCCTGCATAAAAGGCAATAAGTCAAGTTGCCCAACATTTCTACATTGCAAGGTATGCCTCAAAATATGACATAAAAATAAAGGAATTTCTGTTACAAAGAAAAATATAAAGAAATAACTTCAGATAAATATATTAAAAAAACTCTCAGAATTAATTACTTGAAGTGACTGGGAAGCTGACAGTATTACAGTCATGGAAGTATTTTTGCAACTTGCCAAAAGATATCAGCTAGTTGCAAATCTAGTGCTAATAATAGAAAAAAGTCTGTTTCATGGAAAAGCTTAACACAAAGCAAACTGTCTTGTGAGGACACAAACATAGTATTCATAGAAAAACCTAGTATTCTTAAAACACAGGTGGAAGATCTCTACATATATAGCTTAGCTACTTCAATGTAATTAAAGATCTGAGAGGTAAGCATCTAGTAAGTCTTTTAGAGCAATCCCTTTCTTTTAAAACTTTCCCAAAATCAAGTGAAGATTTCTTCCTTATTACTGAAAGAAATACAGAATAAATCTGAAGGTGGAATACTTCTGCTACCAAGTTTAGTAACTTTATATAGAGTCTATATAACAAAGCAGACAGCACATGAAGAACTAAAGGAATGAGAAATTGAAATTTATGGAGTGTGAGTAAAAATAATTAAAAATAAAGAGACCGTAAAGAAAGTTGTGCTCTAAAGATTTCTACAATTGAAATGGTTTTCTATATTGTCTGTGGAGATTAGTATATGTTGGAAAGTTTGCAGAGTACATACCATAGCTCCTCTCCTTCATCAGTTGCAATATTTCATGAAAATGTTGTTCTGTGCAATACCAGTTTGTTAGTTTTGAAAACCTGAAAGAAAATGCAGGTGCAGTAAATATTAGACATTTCTTCATTTGTATTGATTAATGGTTTGGTTTAACATGACCTTTAAATAGTACTTGCAAGAGATTTGTAAGAATTGTGAGAAATGAAACAAAGGATTCAACAACCTACCATTTAATGCACTTGGAAAAAAACCAAACAACCCAACCAAACGAATAAACCCACCATAACTGAAGACCCAAAATGTTTTTGAACAAGGAATAGTTTTTTAAAATCTTATTTCTTCTGAGTGATCCTTAGCTTACAAGTGGATTTTTGTTAACACTAAATTAGTGTACTATTTTTTGAAATAAATTCTTTAGACCCTTCTCTATATCTCTGTTTTGCACTCTTAGACTTGTATTTTTATTTGGTTTTCTGTTTTCCAGCTATACAGGCACAATCCTTGCTAGAACAGGTTATCCTCAGGATCAGAGAGTGTTCTTTGGTACAGTTTTATTTATTAGCATAGGTGAAGCCTTTTGATTTTACTTTCAGTAACTATCTGAAACATATCACACATGAGGAGAGGTTAACAGAACTTATGAGCCTTAAAGAAGTTTAAAGGGTGATCTCTCTGTTACCTTCCAAGTCAGACTCTTCTCACAATAGTAGGACAAGAAATACCAGATGTAAATCAGAATATTAGAACTTCTGACCCAATCTGAGGACCAGTATATCAACTGAATGAGAAAAACTGTGAAATCTCCATTGTTACAGATATTCAATACCCAACTGAATACAGCTCTAAGCATGCTCTAACTGGACTTGGTTTAAGCTGGAGGTTGGCCTCTGGGGTCTCCTTCAACCTGCCATTGGTTCTGTGGATTCATTCTGTCTGTCATTCTATGGATTGAACATGCATACATCCTCTATGGATATAGGCATATTTTCATCTGAAAGTAGACAATTAATTTTAAAAGAAATTAATTAAGTAAAAGCCCTATGATACCTTGCTCAGGAAAAATTTGAACTTTTAGCAAATTATACTAATTTATTGAGTCTTGCATAAGCCTTCTGACCACAGCTGCAATATTAGCAACAGTAGTATTGTGGAAATTTATTGAAAAGAATTGATTCATTGAAATAAAAACATGACTTAAATGTAAGCAAGATTATGGGCAACCAGATTTTCTCTTCATTCAGTTTCTCATTCTATTCCTGGCTTTAGGAATAAACTTTAAAATCAGTTATAATTAAGATATGCAGAAAAGCGGTTCCAGGAGGTGCAGATAGGACAATAAGCTATTAACTATAGACTACTTGATGGACTTCCACCAAGGATAACTTTAGAATAATGATTTTTTTAATATTTTTTTTTTTTGGAGGGGAGCAAGTAGAAGAAGCTGTCATTGCATGCAATTTATCAAAAAAAAATATTGATGGAAGTAGAAAAACTTTATCTTCTTTATAAAAGGAGTCTTGAAAAAATTGCTATTCTTCCTAACTACCATAATATATGTCTTGCATCTACTATGTGAGTTCACAGGAAGAAGGAACAAATCTTGGATTTTTTTTCCAATGAAAATGAAAAGTAAATGTGCATGTATGTATATGTGAGGGGGATGAAGTAGGAGATAATGAATACACACACATAAAGCTTTCTTTGAGTGAAAGTTAGTAAGTGAATGTCATTTGAGCAGGTTATTGATATGGAAAAAATATAGTAGACATGGTGAACTGTAAGCAAATCTGAGAAGACACAGTACTGAGCTACTCAGAAAATGAAGGGCTGTTATTTTCTTCTCATCCTTTAGACTTGGAAGTAGAAACAAGAAAGACAAAGCATAAGGCCTTGAGAGGCCAAAGGAGAGTATTAAAATAGAATGATGAAACAACTAGATGGATGGAACAACTAATAGATAGGACAACTATTGCCAGTAAAACATACCCAGGCACATGAAGGACAAGAAAGGGAATGGAAGTAGTCAGTGTAGAGTCACAGTGGGGAAGTCATGCTTGACCATCTGATAAGCTACTATGATGGAACTACTGGCTTGGCAGATGAGAGCAGAGCAGTAGATACTTTCTGTCTTGAATTCAGTAAGGCTTTTGAGATTATCTCCCATAAGAACCCCTAGAGAAGCTGCAGACAGAAAGAGAGGCAATGGGCACAAAGAAAGACAGGAGACACCATAATCTGAACATCAGGAAAGGCTGATTGAGTTTGAGGGTGACTGAGCACTGAAACAGGTTGTGCAGAGAGTGGATTTTCCCAAGGGAGCATGCTGTCAGCAGATTGAGGAAGGTGATCCTTCCTCTCTAATCAGCACTGATGAAGTCACACTTGGAATACTGCATCCAGTTATGAGCTCCTGAATACAAGAGAGACATGGATATACTGGAAATAATCTAGTGAAAGGACACAAAGATCATGAAGGGACCAGAACACCTTTTGAGGAAAGGCTGAGAAAGCTGAGACTGTTTAGCCTAGAGAAGAGAATACTCGGAGTGACTCTCATCAGTATATGAAAGGATGCAAAGAAGATGAAACTAGGCTCTTTTTAGTGGTGCCTAATTACAGGTCCAGAGGCAATGGACACAAATGGAAACACAGGAAGTGCTGTCCAAATATCAGGAAACTTTTTCACTGTATGGGTGAGCAAGCACTGGAACAGGTTGCTCAGAGTGGTTGCGAAGTCTCCACCCTTGGAGACATTCAAATGACATCTGAACTTCACCCTGGGTAAATAATGGACAAGATATTCTGCTATACTGACTGCAGACAAGACTGTTAAAGTAGTTCATTACACACACACACACACACAAACACACACACACACACACACACACACACACAAGATCAAGGAAGTATCCTTTTCCCTCCCAAAAGGAACACTCTCCACCAAAAGGAGCTCTCTCCACCAAGGGAAGTCTCCAGCATGCCCATGAGAGACTGGAAAAAAATCTTACTAGCTCAAAACAACTACTGTGTGTAGGGGGAGGGCGGTGGGTGTTACAGAGCAAGTTCTGCACAAGTGGGACAGTGCACAGCTCCACATCACACCTCCAGTCCATCCCCAGAATGGCTGTCAAGCCACTGGCACATTGAAAGTGCCACCTGGGGGGAAGGGCCCCGAGAGACCAGAGCAGAGAAAAGCAATAGCACAAGGTACGAGGTGTGTCCCTATTGTATTGGATTTTATAGTCGAGATCACGCAGGAACCAAGGTGGCACCTATATCTTTCTTTCTCTCCCTCTCTCTCTTTTTCTTTTCCTAACTATCTCTTCTCAAAATCCAGGGAACTTAAAGTTGGCTGGGCTAGAGTTCGCCAAGTCAATGCATTGTGAAATGCTTTATTTTGTTTGCATGTTTTCTTTAAAACTTGCAAAGTTCCTGATCTTCTAAAGTTTGCCAATGAAAGTTAGTTGCTTAACCTCCTGAGAAAGTTGTCGCATTTCACTCCTGTGCTACCTCAGGTTATTTTTTTTCCCCACAGAGCTGAAACATGAAAGAACCACTAGATTCATAATGTAGAGCTAATGTCTTACATGAAATGATCTAGGGTTAAATTGGTGGAATGAAGTGATAAAAAATACATACTTTCTTCTGGTAAATTAATTTACAAGTATATTTTCTCCACTCATAAATGTGTTTCCTTTTAGTTTGCCTGGTTACAATTTCCAGTCTACTGAAGTTTCTGTCACCCCTTTTTTCCTTAAATGAAAAGGTAGTTTAGTAATACCATGGATGTAGTGTCATATACTGTTGATCTCTTTGATAAAACGATTTGAAGTTCTTGCTGAAGGTATGTCTTCCAGACTTTAAATCACATTTGCATGTTGCTGTATACCCCCTCAAATTTTTTTCTGACATCCTATTTCTGAAGCAGATTGCAGAAATACATGCAGAATCTAATAGAGTTTCATATGCAGTGAGTTTAAAAATCACTTCTCTATTCCTGTTCAGTACTCCTGTTTCATATTCAGTGATTCAATTCCACGTATTTTACATCAGCATCACAATTAACTATCTTGTAAATCCTTTTTAGAGATACTACTTTCCAGGGTCTAATTTCCATTTTATAAATATGGCCTCAATGTCCTTATTTCTAATTTTCAAATATTTTCTTGAAGTTACATTAAAAACACTTTTTTAAAATAGAGTCAATCTACCAATCAGACAAAGTTGTGTGACATGATTTTTTTCATCTTTTATCATCCTGCAATCCCTTCTATCACCTACATGTTTGGGTTTGTTTGTTTGTTTGTTTGTTAACAAGTGTTATTCTTATTTACATTTTCCCATGGAAAGGGACCTGATGGATGGCCAGTTGAATATGAGCCAGCAGTGCCCTGGCAGCCAGGAGGGTCAACCATGTCCTGGAGGGCGTCAGGCAAAGTATCGCCAGCTGGTCGAGGGAGGGGATTGTCCCACTCTGCTCTGCACTGGGGTGGCCTCTCCTGGAATATTGTGTGCAGTTTTGGTCACTGCAATATAAGAAAGGTATTAAGCTGTTAGAGAGTGTCCAAAGGAGGACAATGCAGATGATGAAGGACCTTGAGGGGAAACTCTATGAGGAGTGGCTGAGGTCACTTGGTGTGTTCAGCCTAGAGAAGAGGAGACTGAGGGGAGACCTCATTGCAGATACAACTTCCTTGTGAGAGGAAGAGGAGGGGCAGGCACTGATCTGTTCTCTGTGGTGACCAGTGACAGGACCCAAGGGAATGACCTGAAGTTGTGTCAGGAGAGGTTTAGGTCAGATATTAGAAAAAAGTTCTTCACCCAGAGGGTGGTTGGGCTCTGGAACAGGCTCCCCAGGGAAGTGGTCACAGCCCCAAGTCTGCCAGAGTTCAAGAAGTGTTTGGATGATAGGTACATGGTGAGACTCTTGGGGGTAGTCCTGTGAAAGATTAAGGGTGGGACTTTATGATCCCTTTAGGTGTCTTCCAACTCAGCATAGTCTGTCTGTCCTCAGGTCAAAAGTGAGGTGCTTAAGCACTCCTCCTTGCCTTGGTATTTCTTACTGGTTAGTATAGCTGGCTCTATTCAGTTTGCTGACCTCTGTGGATCTTGCATGCAAATTTTTACCACTCTCAGCATTTCTTGAAGGACTGTCGGCACACAACTTGTTCTTGAAGCTTCTGCCAAGCAACAAACACACATGGAAGTTAAACACTGCAAAATTCAGTCCAAGTTTCCTTGTGGATCAGGCTTCAAGCATATTCACACTTTTATATATTTAATACAAATATCTGTAATTTAAAATAATTGCAAACAAATATATATATAACTGCTTAAGAGGCTCTTCTACTTCTTTATATCATATAGAATCAAGTCCTGATAGCTAATCTCTAGGCATATGTCAGCCATTGTTTGATTTATTTTTTTTTAAATGTCATAGTAAGTTTCAGACTAAAATTCTGTTCTCTTTGGTGAAAACCATTTTATGCTTGAAGACTGTCATCAGCAAGGTTTAGAAACTGTAATACTGTTTTACTCTAAAAAACATGCGGGTATTTGGGATGAATCCCTAAAGCATATAAGGTGTCCCTGCACACAGTAGGTTGGTCCTTCCAACACAGGCCATTCTACGGTTCTATTATTCTACAATTACATTCTTTTTTTTGTTGTTGTTTGTTTGGTTTTTGTTTATTTTTAATTGCAGACACAGGTTTAAAAGCAATTTATCTGACTTGTTTAAAGGCATTGTTCTGCAGAAGACCTTCCTCTTTTACCTTTTTTCCCTGTTCTCTCAAGCATTGAGCCTTCTGCATTCAAGGTCCTGAAGTTTCAAGTTAGTAATCATTCTAGAACAGCTACAAGGCTGCTTCAAAAAAAAGCATTTTCCATTTTGAGTAAATCATACCAACTGTTAGCTTTGATACTGTTTATGAATTCACTGCTTCTACAGAGATAATAAATGCCAACTAGAAAAAAAATACTTTTCTTCTTTACAGACTCGAGAGTGGCTCTTACATAGCTATCATCTACACACGAAGATCTCTTTTCTATAAATTATTTGCGTAGAATCTGAAATTAAATATACTATGCTACATTTTCCAATAGATTGGAAATTATTTTTAAAAGCTGCCACTGTGATTTTGTGATAAAGAACAACAGATCACTTGTTCAGCATATTTAAAGTACTGTTTGTGGTAAGAGTAAAAAATCATAACTTCGTATCAGATAAAGCCTCCATATCTGCACTGATAGTGTTAGCAATTACAGCTTTTAGCTTAGTGTCAGCAGGAAAGTCAGATCATTGTGAGACATGAGAACTCTAAGATATATTACCAGACAGACAGATTGTGAAGATGAGAAAGGTAGCAAGGACCTGCACATATCTTGATTTCTTCCTAAAAGTGAACTATAGTCACTTACTACCACTGATTCACAAAGGCATAATGGGTAAAATATTCTTGAAGACTGATTCTTTGTTAAGCTGTCAACAAAGGAATCAAATACAAAAATATTTTACATGAGTACAGACTAAAATAGTTTAAAAATATTTAGAATTTCAGGTATTGAATCTGAAAACACTACTATATGTGGCCATGTTTATGTATGTAAGCATTTTTATTTCATTTGAAGTATGTACATTTGAAGAACTCAGATGTTAAGAAATACCTCTGACTCCATGTGATCCATCAATTCCATAGGTAGGATGCAGACTCGTGAAAGAATAAACTAGTTATTTTTTTTTTAAACAAGAAAATTATACGAGAGTTTAAGTCCTACTTTAAAATATGAATGAGTGTAACATAACAGGAGGTAGATCCCATCTCACTAGACAGCACCTGAAATTTTTGCCAAGTTACATAATTCTTGGGAACTTAAAGTGATAAGATTAAGATTCTGTTGAACAATCTGATGTAATGAAAAATCAATATCTGACATTTGAAAGTATAAAAGTAAATAAGAATCGGTCACACAAAAGATGAAAATCTAAAATTAAATATTTAATTAGAACTCTGATTTTGCTTTCAAGGTAGGTGGCATTGCACAGGCTATATTACAATCTTTATGTTTGTTTCTTTTTTTTTTTTTTCCCCAAAGAGAATACTGTTCATTTTTAACAGGCCACTTTAATATTAATACATGTGTAATAGGATCAGAACTGAAAATCAGCTAAAGATGGTAAATTTTACATTACTGGGAAAATTACAATTTTTTTTGTATTGTAAAAACATTTATTTTTAACAATTTACCTACATTAATCAAAAAAGTACAGCATATTTAATAATTTTACAAATTCTTCATAAAAAATATATCTCTGTACAAAAAGTTCTTTTGCACCTACTTCATGTCACAGCAGCATGTAGTGAAATGGCAGGATGAAATAGTGGGAATGAAAATTAGATTGACTTGATCATAATGCCGGCGTCCTTCCCCAATGCCCCCACCCTCACCCTCCCACTTTTTTTTTTTTTTTTAATAACAGCTTTTTTTGTTTACAAAATATTTTACACAAGAAAAAAAATTATTGCAGCTAGCCTGGAGAAAGGCAAGATGTGTGATACAAGCAGCAGTTTTTAACAGCTTTGAAGCACATAACCTGTTTTTTTTAAAAAAAATATATAGCATGTATTATTAGCCCGTCATAATGATCTGGTCAACGCTGGGGGAAAACATCTTCTGCATGTGTCTCAAAAAGCAGATTTCCTGGCTGCCATTACCCAGCCACTGCACATCATGTTAAGAATCTCATTCTGATGGAGCACCGTGTGTAAGTGCATGCATACACAGCCCTCTGCATAATAACTTCAGGAGAAAGTGATCCAACCTGAACAGAAGACTCAAACACTGAAGGAGAGGTGTTTGAAGGGTGTGGACAGAACTGATAGAACTACAAGAGCTTTATTTTACTTGAGTTCCAGTCTGAAGCTCCTGTTCAATCAATACTCCAAGCAAATTTGTTAGGATACTTTGTCACTGTGCCCCGATTTGGAGTCTCTGATCAATGAACTCAGGATAAGCAATCCTTTCATAACCTCCCCCAAATGAGCCACTGGATAAAGGATTCTGGGCTCTCTAGCACAAAAGATTGAATATTTTAACTATTCGTTTTTTCTGGCACCTATCCTGCAACACATTTCTTGGTGGTGAGACTGAATAATACACTACAAGGACAGGAGTAGAAAACATCAATAATAAGCTATGGATCTTGTTTTCAAAACTCCAGTTATTTTTTCTGCCATTGCCACTACAGGAAGACCTCCAAAGCACTAATGTCAATTTTGAACACCTCTCAGAAACTTTAATCACACAACAGCTTCCCTCCCTGGCCCAGTGTTCCTACAGAAGCTCTCCATTTGCAGAGTGACTTCCTCTACATGGGGAAGGATCAGGACAACAGCTTTCATCTGATGACTTTGTTCTTTCTCAGGAAATGTGAAGGGCTCTGAGATGGGACAGATAAATGAAACTTACTGCACAATAACCTCAGAAACAAACAAAAAAGAAAGCCAAAAACTACTAACAAAATGAACAAGGAACTGACTGGAAAGGATTATTTATTAAATTTTCTTCAGAGTTTCTTGCTCATATGAAGAATATAACAGCTGGAGGCCCTACAATACTGTGTTATATTGCTGGTATTTTTCATCTAGCAGATGTAGTTGTTAAGATGATCAAGGGTTACCTTTCAAATTTTCTTTGCGTTCTGCAACATTAGCTGAAAAACCTGTTACTGGGCTTATATTACCTTTTTGTTTTGTGTATAACAGCCAGACCTACACATATATGGAGTTCAGAAACATTTTCCTACAGTTTTTGGTCACAATTGGACATTAGGACAGTTTGAAATTCAGAAAACTAAAACAAAACAACAGCACCAAAAAACAACCCTGAATTGTAAGAAAAGCAAAACAACTTTCCTGGCTTTTGAGCTCAGCGTATATAACTGAAACCAGATTTTGTTCCATTATTTCCTGTAATCTCCTAATTTTAAAATTAAATTTATTTAATCTGCCCTATGGCATCTTTTGTTTGTCAGTTTGCTTTCATTCAATAAACCTTCAAATTCTAAGCAAATGTTAATGGTTTACTCAACCTTCATATTTGTAAATGTCTCTGTCAGACTGAAAGCACAAAAACAGTAAGCAGTGTGTTTAAAAAATTTGAAAATAAACAGCAAAAATAGTTGAATATTTCCCTTTGTTCAAAGTAGAAACTGAATGACAGCTTGTTACAGACAATTTGCACTGGGTTTATATATGCTACTGTAATGTGGTTTAGTTCCATGTAACATCAGAAAATGATGTCATATTACAGGAAAAAAAAATGGAAAAAAATGCAAAAGGGAAGACTGTATTATGAGCACAGGCTCACAGGCTTTTATGAGCTATCTAAAATAAATTACTATTCACATTTGTACATGGCAAGCAGCAATAGCTGCTAACCCCCCTGCTGTTAAATAGTATGATACTGACAATGGTGATTGATGACTGATTTCAGAAGAAAATAATAGTGGCAATGAAAATTTCTTAGAAATGGGTTCTTGTTCTGGTTGAAAGTCTCCAGTGACTTGCAATCATGTTTACCATGAGATTTAGTCAAAAATTGACAAAGAAATATTATCCTCTATCGCACAAGATTTTAACCAGTGCTAAGCACAGGGCTCATAATTTAGTATTCCAAGTAAATTTATCATGGAATGTTTTGCTTGGAAAAGAGTGAGTGAATGTCTATATACAATGGACAGCGTGTAGAAACCCTGTATATTTTTATCAGTATCTTACTCAGTCAGCCATAACACCCTAGTGCAAAAAAATTGTGCATTAAAATTTTGCAATATTAACGGCTGATTGGGAAATTTGCGAAACTGCCCTATGAATGAAATACACTCTAAGTTTCCTCAATTTTAACAAGATTTCAATGGTAAAGCATTTGCAGGTGTATGCAACCTCAAGGAATGCTGTCTCCTCCTTCAAGAGAGCTTTATTTCTTCGGAATATTCCCGGGGATAATCTGTGGTGCTATCATTTGTCACAGTACTCAAAGGATTTATCCAAGTGCCCAGAAGAACGCATTGAAAGGCATCCAGCCAAATACAAATATGAAAGTCTGAGGCATTAAATATGACAAATTGGCATGACTCGGCAGTCTTCCTTAGAGTGTGCCTTGATTTGAAGCAGATGCAGCCAGGCATTTTGATCCATCTTTAAGATGAAAAAATATTCTTTGTCGATCCCCCGAAGACTGACACGTTTTTACCAGAAAATTTAGCTGCATGTAGGCTGACAAAAGATGTTAAAGATTACAGCAGCAAAGCCAAGAGAAGAAGGGAAACTGGTATATGGCACCAAAGGAATTACTGCTTGTCCATCAGAGGTATGGCTATGAATCAGTCATATTGGGCACTGAAGGCTATACCACTGTACAAACTGTGTTCAGAGTCGTATCAAACCTCACAGCCTTTGCCTCTGTGGGTTTCAAGTTTGTGTCATACATGGGATTTTCAAATGAAGCCTGTCCATTACTGTTTTCATGTCCAGCATACCCATTGTACTGTACTTTTGGTCTTGTTCTAGGGGGAAAAAAAAAAGATGAGAAACCATCATTAGTAACCCTTAAAAATAAACATTCTAATGTTTCCATCCTTTCTACATACAACAGCAATGTGCAGAATATCTTGCACTGCTAGTGGTAGTAATCTTCAGAGAAGTGTCAGCAATTTCAGTTATTCCAGACAGATCTCCCATAGCACATCTGACTACTTCCATAAATACTTACAACAATAAACATTACAAAATACCTTGCCCAAACAAATATAATCAGATTGATCAAATCCTAACTAATATTCACATAAATTTTGACATCAAATGGTATTAAAAAGAGCCACTCTTATTTTTGGTGGTGTTTTCCCACCATGAAGGTGAGAAACTATCAACGATGTTCACATTTTTATGCAAAGTTCTGTTAGAACATATTAAGCCAATAATTATATGAAAAATAAATGAGAATTGTGCAGACTTTATGATATATCATATAAGGTGATATCCTATGATACTATATTTTACTATTTCAACCTTAAAACTCCTAGCACCTAGAAGTATCTGAAGAATATAAGGAGCTTCAGCTTATCATTTTATACATTTAATTGAAATAGGGCCAGAAAGGAAATTGAGGAGTGCAAAATGTAATTTCTTGGTGCTTAATAAATGTAAAAGAAAAAAATTAGAAAAGAATCTCAATGCAAAATTTTAGAAACTAGGTTCTTGAAATTCAAATATTTTTTAGGAAATTATTTTGTTTTGGATAGGAGACAAAGAAAGCTACGATGTCAGTCATAGAATTTGACAGTATTCAAATAGTTCTGTTACTCATAAATATGTTTTTTTCTGCATATTTTCATTTTATAATTACTAAAGCACCTTAGAAATCTTAAATAGGAACTTTCCTAAGTGGTTAAATATATTTTAATTTTGTTCAGAAAGGCTGAGATGCTGTCTTCATTCCTAAAGCAACCCTTCTCTGTCAGACAAAAGCTACAGAAATTGTGTGAAAAAGCTTTAACAAGCCTGCTTCTAATTACATGATGTTAATCTGACATAGGCACAGCAGAAACATCCATAAAATAGTCCCCTAAGAAGATCTTCAAATTCTCTGATATAGAGAGCCTCTAGGGGCATAACTACTACTCCATCCTTGTGAAAATTTCATGTTGTTATTCTGCTCATTGAGGTAATTTCAAGAAAGTCTCTTCAAACCCCACAGATTCTCTTCTCTTTCATTTGGAATATTCTTAGTTTTGAAAAGAATAAAGTTGACCTGAATTTGCTTTACATAACTAATCAGCTTGTTAATTTTCTAATGGCAATATGACACTGATATCCCCTCTAAAAACTGTGGTTTAATGGAAGAAATTGATTGAAAATAGAAGAAAAGAAAGTATATTCTTTGTAAGATAAAGTTATGAGGAACATCTTTTTTGAGTATCTAAAGCATTTAAATTGGATTAAGGTAGGCAGAACTGCAATGCTGCACCAGCCATACCACAAACAGAGGGATTACAGCTGCTTGTCTGAAGAGTGAGTTCTATTTCTCTTAAATACATACATATTTCTACTCCTCATGTAGGACACTACAAATTTCACAGAATAAACCACAAAATGTACTCCTATGTCACAATACACTTTTTGTTTGTTTGCTTGCCTCTTCTTTCAAAACAACATTCCCTTTTTGTTCCATTTCTTCTCATGACCTGAATGCTGTGCATTCAGACTGGTCTTAACATTTCCTCCCTCTCCACTGCAGAACAAGAGCTATCTGAAAATGTAGACCTGTAGGCATCAGAAAGACATCTTACAATAACAAGTATGGAGACATAGCTGACAGCATTTCCTGAGCAGTTTTTGCCAACAAAAGGTTATATTACATTTCAGGACATGGATCATTTTAACTGGAGTTCAAAAGTTCAAGCCCTCTAGCAATTTGTTTTTCCCAAATCATCTCATGCTGAGGCAGGGAGACAGTTTACTCCTTCATAGGGCAGTGGTGGACTTCAGTTTGTCTGAGTGATTTCTTGCAATCAGAAAATACTCTTGGTATCATGGTTATAGAAAAAAAGTTTAAAAAGCATGTTCTTGTTAAATTTTGCAAATTATTCTCAGAATGAACAAATGTTCAGAAGACACATAGATATCAGCTTTTAGAACAAATTTCAGAGAGATGATGGAATTTATTCTATTACCTAGTGACAAAAAGCTTTCATTTGAACTGGAGTGGTGCCAATTCTAGTAGTATCCACTAACTGACTCAGCACATACTGTAAGTAGTCTCATTATGAGCTGTTCCCTGATGGGACTTATGGATTTTTCACCTTATATAATTAATACTCAGAAGCATTTTAAAAGAAGCAGCGTACATTCAATTTAATAAAGCATTACAATGAAAAAATAGAACACGTGACCGGAAATTTCAATTTGATTCAGCCTAATGAACCAAAAAGTTTGACAGGTCTTTGCTCTTTAACAAAGAAACTAATTTTTCAACATGTTCACCATTAAGAACTGCCCTGTACTGAATCCCTTTGTGGGAATACCCAGAAATACTTGTGTTTCTAAACTAAAGGCATTCTTAAAAGATTTAGTATTGTGTTCTCCAGTTACACTTATCTACCAAAATTAAAAAGAAGAAAAAGCTTATTAAGTTACTGAATAAATAACATTTACAATACCTGTGTTTGTAGAGGTAAAATGCAAACCCTGATAATATTAGAGCAAAGAATGGTACCAGGATGGCAGCTGCAACCGAACTGCTGTTTGTACCATAATAGTGATTTGAAAGGTCTGTGTCTGCACTTAAAGGACCTGAAATGAAACAAAAGGAGCAGAAATAAAATTCCCCTGTTATCTATCTGTTGGTTCTCTTTTTATTCAAGAATGAAAAAAATGGTGTCTTGATAAAAGAATTCTATTTAAAAACTTGAAATAAATAGCATGCAACATCATAATAAAAACCTTGTTAATATCACTTCATATCAACGACTATCAAAATTATTTGAAAACACTACTCAGCAGGTAAAATATTTAAGAAATACACCTATCATGAGTCAGTTTAATAAAGTCAAGCCATATAACCTCTGGAAAAAAAAATTAATACTGCAGAAGTATTAATTCTTTTCCTGTGGTATTAATATTCAGCTTAGAAACAGGAAACAAGGTAAGACCACACAAAGACGAACAAGGAAGTAAAAACCAAGGTGACTGCAATAAACCACAGTGGTTCTGCTCAGCATAGTAGCATTCCCAAGTCTGTGCACCTGTGTACATGTCCCTCTGCCAGCTGTGTTTGCACTGTGTTTGCAGAGAATGCAAAGACACTGGCCCGTGGCATGGGCTTGCTGGGTTCCTGTTATGGACGATAACCTCGACTGTAAGGCATTGTGCAGAACACAGTTTTCCATCAGTAAAAAGAGATACATTGCTAAATTGCTTAAATAGTTGACCACCTTGACAATTCAAATTGCAAAATAATGAAAATATATTAAAATTTCATAGACAAAAAAATTATTTTAAGAGCCAATTCCATGTTGCCAGTTTGAGCTCACAGCTCTTCAGAAAGAAATATAGATTCTATCCATGGAGGAAGACCAGGACAGAGGGAAAGTACAGAAAGGATGGGGCTGGGACAGATATCTGTGCTTATATTCTAGGATATTTGTTGCTGATGGTAGTGAAGAAGAATAGAACACACTGCTGTTTACCTCTCAGAAATGCTTCAACCCATCAGTATACAGTGTTTCAAACACCACAACCCTCTCATTGATAGCAATAGCATCAATCAGTCTTTTTAGGACTCCAGTGCAAACCAGTTTTACAGCAAAAAAATGTGGCCATTGTGTTGCTTTCAGCAACCTACTAAAACACCTAAGTGCATAGAAAAACTGAGAAAAGAAAAAAAAAATTGAGAAAAAAGTAACAATTCTATTATTCCTGGAAGTGTTCAAGGCCAGATTGGATGGGGCCCTGGCAACTTGATCTAGTGAGTGGTATCCCTGCCCACGGCAGGGGGTTTAAAACTAGATGACCTTTAAGGTCCCTCTCAACCCAAATCATTCTATGATTCAGTGATTTCTTGCAGTTCAAGCTCAATCCAAAAGACAAATGAAATAAGTTTTTCTTCTGTGAGATTTCTTTAAATCTTAGATGTTTCGGTTGTTAATATTATAATACACTTTGTAAATATAATTTTACAAAATGTATTCTATTTTAGGAAGTGATTAAGTTGCCTTTAAAATGAAGTCAACCTGCCTAGGCATTTAAAAGAAGGCACAAACTTACACTTGAGAATTTCTTTTTATTTATGCTTGATAACTGATTCACACTTAAAACTCCTATTGGAGGTAATCAAATATTCTATATCTTTCCAGTTTTTGTAGTACCACTTTTAGTGTAACCAAGTTTGAAATTTTTAACTGAAGTCTACAACCTTTAAAGGATACTGCAGAAGTGTTGACCAGGTTCAGACTGTGCACTGGGTGTTCTTTTCATTATGGAAAAGGAACTGCTGCAATTCTGCATAATTTGAATTTTATTCATGTACAAGATGCAATATAACTTCAACATGGTCTGGTTTACTTTTAACAATAATTTCACAGCTGTTTGTGATTAAACATATCCTGATGTGAACTTTGTTATTCTGACAGTGTTATCATGATAAGAAATGGGAAAGTTTATTGTATTGCCCAAATTAAGGTATTGATTGCTACCACTACTAAAACAAGAAAAGTAGAAATATCTGCACATATGCATATGACAAAATTTGTATGCAAAAGATAATTTGGTTTACTTTACATTAAAACAGACATACTTTGTCACTGGAAATTAATAGAGGGATATTCAGGAATATATTAAAAAAAAAAAATCAGAGAATAACAGGGCTTTTTTACCCTCCTAAAACTAGCAGCAGCCAGGTGAAGTTCCAATTTTGGTAACACACAGTGAAGTCATTAATGCACAAGCTGTGTATTTCTACCCTTCAGACATTTGCTGAGTTTTCTTATTTATACCTACTAGAAAATAGTACTATTTTAAAGAAAATACTGTGCAACCTGATTTAGTAATGGCAACCCTTACTATGGCAGAGGGGTTACAAACAGATAATCTTTAGGGTCCCTTCCAATCCAAGTCATTCTATGATTTTATGATTAGGAACATTTCCTTGTCATTGTTTGGATCTTTCACATACAATTCTCCTTTTATTCCTAGCCCAGGGTTTCAATTGACTGGCATCAGTACAGCATGACTCAGTTTTACTAAGAGAACTGCTGTTGAAATCAGAGAAAGTGTGACAGCAAAAGCTATGCAAGATAAGAAAAGTAGAATTACATATATAATAGTAATTTCTGGGACAAAAGACAGCAGGTCAAAAGTTTAAGAGAAAAAAATATCAACACAGAAATTAAGCAACTTCCGAGGAACAAAACAGGCTTGAACATCTTCACCTGACTGAACCTGTTGGATAGCAAAGACTTTGGGTAGGTACCTCATAGGGTGTAGATGTATATTAACAGATAGTCTCATAGTTCATTACTCCTAGTTATCTATTTCTGCATTGGCTAACACACAACAGTTTTGTACTCTGAAGCTTTGAGTGTCCTGTTTAGATGTAGAGTTTCTTCATAAATGATGGAAGTTGTGTGAAATGATCTGGAGAGGAAGGATGATTTATAGAGTGAAATTTAAAGTTCATGTCTCCTGATGTTCAGTGCTTTTAAGATTGATTAATTTCAAGAGATGAATGTGTATTTCACAGCCGTTGATTCAATATATCACGGGGGCAATTTAATTATGAATATTTAATATTTTTGTCAATATGTTTGAAAAAAATAAAAAGGGGGGTGAAGAGAAGTGGGTCATTGTATTTCTTCAGAGGAAATAAATACAGGAAAATAATAATCTGGTGAAGTAAATTTCTCTTCTCACAAAGCCACCTTTTCATACAACTTTAAAGGACAGTCCAGACTGGAATTAAACAAGATTTTAAAATAAACATCTTCTAGAAATGCATTGTTGAGACATAGGCACTCTACAATTGCTGAAACTGAACCTTGCTGCAGACTTTTAGCCTTTAGAGACCAAGTTGTTAAAACAAAACAAACAAAAAGCTTCCAGCAATGACTCATTACTTGGGAAAAGAAGGTAAGTAATTTGGTGTCACAACCTGGGCCTCTTAAGAAGGCTCAGGTACAGTTCTAACTCTTTTGACAGATTGATAAGAGAGATCTCTTTGCCCTTATTTTCTAAGGCTACGACCAGAATTGTTTCTGAAAGATGATAAACTGTACTAAGAAAGAAATGTTCTTTCTGTTTTCATGTTACATTCCAAGACTGAGCATATCCACTGAGACCAGACTTTCTCTAGCATTGTGTTATACAGGACTCTTCATCACATAGATTGGTCTTTCACACTTTACCAAGTAGTTCTCAGTAAATGCTTTGAAATATGCTCGCAGGTGAAGAATTCATATTACTTTATGTATGCACCGGTGCATGCACAGTTTATGTGTATTTTTGGCTTACTGTAAAGTCAGCAAATAAATTAACTTCCTGAAAAAACAGAGACATGTTAAGTCTTCAGCCAGAGGACATATGAGATCATTGCCTCAGCAGCATATTCACAACCAGAATAGATTTAAAAACTAAAGCAAGTTATTCTTGAATATGAGAGGGTATTAATAGATATTATGACCTGTATTGCATGGAAATTTGCTGTTTCCTTTTAGCAGTAGTTTTTCAATAGCGAATAAGTAACTTATTTCTATAAATCAGTGTCTACTTAGCAAAGATTGCATCTGCATTTGCATCAAGACGTCTGCTGAGATGTCAAAGCTGAAGATGAGAGACCCTCAGTCCAGGAATGCATGTGTAACTTGGACACTTCAGCTCCTTACTGGCCTTAGAAATATACAAACTGAGCTCTCATATTGCAGCTCTAGAGGATGATATGGACAATGTTTCCCAGTACTGTAGGATACATCCACTGGAGAACTCTGTAACCGTTTAATCGCCATTCTGCTTCTTCTTCATTTATTGCCCTGAGTTATCAATTTCACATTGAATCAAACTTTTATTAGGTAGCTGGCAAACCATGGATATATTTTTTGACCTGGCTTAAGAAAAAAACAAATACAAATCCATACATGCACCAGAAATAAACCCAACAAACACTACTGTTTAAAGATAGCAAAGGCTGTGTTTGAACAAATGTTGAGCTCTACTTTTATAGTTTGTTTGCTAAAATCAGAAAGCAAAAGCAGCTTAAATATTACAATAATAAAGATTACATGAAAGTACAGGCAGACAAATCTATTCTACACAAGAATTTATTCTGAAGACTGGACTTGCATTCTGCTTCCAAACTGACAGTTCTAAGGCTCTGAAGAGATAGGTTTCTGCCCCTTGTGACTACAGATATTTAGCAATTCAAAAGGTGGCAAAGACAAGCAAATACATAGCAGAACTGCTCTTACAGTAGTTAATAAAGAAATACAAGGGATATTTGACAGAACTCTAAAGGGCATTTGGTACAGCACCAATGAAGCTACTACAAAAGGCAATTTATAAAACATACATACAGTCTGCTATAGATATATTGGCTAGGCTGTCTTCTCTTCCTAGACCAGTGTTTTTCTGTATATATACTATACTTTGACTACTCTGTACTAGTTCCAGGATCAGGAAATGTGGATGCATAAACTTAGTATTTGCCAAAAAATATTTTATGAGTAAATATTTAATAAGTAAATGTTTTCTTAGTTTTTATGAAAAAATTGTTTTATGAATAAAATAACCAATTCTACACCAGCTGCTGAAGAACTTCAGCCTGTAGCTCTAATGCCTGAGACATTCATTTCGTATTACTGACACTGAAGTAGAATTCTGTCTAAACACATATACATTCTGAAAACATCCACCAACAACACGCATTCTCCAAATTACACCATCAAAATTAGAGTTGATGCTGTCCTTTTAATTTCTTAAACAATTTACACATTTAAGCAGAAAATATGTTTCCACTCAGGAACACCCCTATTACTTTCAAAAAGACTTTCATAGAAAAGCAAACACTGGAAATGGCATTCCCTGTAAGAGCATCCTGTACTCATTACCTTGCTATACTAGAAAAACTGTGACAGTAACATGTTAAGCAGAGCTAAATTAGGATTTTAACTGTAAATTTCAAATATGCATATTTCGTTATGTCTTTTATAATAGGAGTGGTGTGCAATAAATGTGTTTACCTCAGCTAGATAGCTGAGTAATTTGTTGAATTCAATCTTGCAAGACCCAAAAAGGTTATAAATATTAAAGCTTTAGGAAAGCATTTACCTTGTCTTTGGAACATAAATTTTCCAAAGTCTTTTCCATGTATATCACCTTGATAGGTAAAAACACCTCTTTCAAGCCCTGAGGATACCTAGAAATTTTTTTTGAAACAGAAAAAAATAAAACAAATAAAACAAATAAAAAACAATGTTAAGCTTTTTTTCTTTCTGATTTAGAATAGACAATATGGAGCCCAGATTTTCACGTTTAGCCTTTAAATTATTAGTGAAATCTCCATGCTTATACAATATTATTTTAAATTTGCAACAGTATTAAACAACATTTCAAAATAACACCTGGAATGATTTTAAAATATCTGACAAACATTGCTGGGTTTTAAAATTCTTTAAAGGCCATAAAATTAATTCAGTTAGTGTAGAGATATAGAAGCCTGTTGAATTGTCCGATTTTAAATTATTTTCCATAGAAAGCATCATGAGGCAGAAAGAAGAAATGTAAAGAGTAAAACCACACTGATTTTCTTCAAGATTAGATGCAATTTTATTACAGTGAATTATTTACCAAACCAAAAAGAAGGACAATATTTCTAAAGGTAAAATTCCCCCTTCCATCCAAAGAAACAAGGCAACAGATTCACGCCACTTTCCCTTTCATAAAATCAAAATTTTAATTGGAGCATGGCAGATGGAAGCCTGTATAAATATTTTTGAAAGAAAAAGGTAATGCAATCTCTATGTTGACATCTCGAGTGCTGTGTTTCATATTTGTAATACAAAATGAGAGGTAGAGTTAAATAGGTAATCAGAAATTACTTCAAAGTTTAAATTCAGCAAACTTTATCCATGGAAATTTGGCTACTTACATAACCATCTAGTGCCCAGTTGTCATTTTCAAACTTGCTTACAAAAATGTCACTGGGTCCTTTAATTTGAAAAACTTTCAAGAGCAAATGGGCTTCTTCCTTCTTGTAAACACCTATTAACACAAAGGAGGTAAGACATGTCTTTGAAACAAACTTTCAGTCAGTTTGTTCAAATATCCTTTCAAATCTAAGCAAATTGCTTTAGAACTAAATAATTTGTAGAAAACATTCTGTAATAACTGAATTTTATAGCACGGAAAACCCCAAGACTTAAAGTGCTGTAATAGGAGGATCTTATTTAACTCATCTACTTCTTCATATGTGATAATACGATGCGAAGATTGGTTTGTACTGTTTAATTTTATACATAAAAGGGCAAGAATAATGGCCTTTTCATACAGTATTTCAATAAGTCTGAATAGATACAGATTTCCATGCCTGGAATTTCCTTGAACCAGAAAAAAATGGATTTGACTCACATCACAACAGTATACACTGTAGCAGATATCAGTATTGCAGTGAAAGAATATTTCCTATTTGGCAGTCAACTACGGAAATTCCCTCTGAACTCTTGGCCTTAACAGACAGTGATAGGTGATAATGCTCATTTCAACAGAAGTGTAATGAGAGGCTAAGTAAGTTCACAGTTCAATTTGCAGAAATGGGTGCATTATATTGATTAAAAGGCATACATGATTTACAAAGTTATGTAGTTATCTGTGCCTATTTTATGCTATGCCACTATTAAGACCATATTGTTTTAAATAATAATCACTATTGATTAATTGAGCTTTTCAATGGAACAATTATTAAAATGCCTATATACACTTTGCCTGCTGCTTCAGTGTTTCCTGTGAGTTCAACACATCAATGCTATCCAACAGTCTGAGATGAATAAACCATACCTCAGTATCTATTTGAAATATAACAGGAAAAATAGATGGGTGACTGAATATAAATTGACTGAAATCTGTGAAGACCTTTCCTTTTGCAAAACAAACAAAGCATAGTAGTGCAAATATAAAGTTTTTGTTTTGTTTTGCATTTGGATAAAATACATCAAAACTGAACAGATTAAAAAAAAATAAAATAACTGCTTATTTAAAACAATTCTGAACCTACCTGATAGTTTGAGTTGTATGTTGGATGCCTCAATGAATGTGGCATTCACTTTGCTGCTTGTAGTATTGAACCAATCAACAGTGAGAGTAGCAGGCTGTCTTTTTCCTAAATATTCATAAAACCCTTTCCACAGTGAATTTATAAAAAACACATCTGAGGGAACTACATAAGTGGGAAAAAAAAAAGAAAAGGAAAAAAAAAAAGAAACATAAGTAAACTACAACAAAGTAACAATCTTTATAGCCATACTTATGTTCTTCATTTTTTCTTTTACAAAATCAATCCACTGTTCCAAGGAGGTCTTATAGTAAAAATTTTACAACAATAAAGACAATATATCTAATGACCTTTCCCCAGAACTGCCAATAATATAGTAAACCTTTCCATCACAGTATATGCTCTTCAAATAACCTCACACATCATAGCTTATATGATTCAGTGAATGTGCTCAGGACTGTGGAAAATAATGGACTCTTCCCCTTAAAGCCCTGTAGCCTTAAGGTATGATGAAAAAAAGGAGAATAATATTTGGAAGTCAGGGATTCCAGAAAGGAAACACTCTCAGGCCATCCTTTTCATTTCATGAATCTATTAAAGCAGTACTGTGTGTGATTTTCAACTGAATAGTGACTGAATATTCAACTGAATTAACTGAATTCCAGGTACAGCTTTATCAGTCACTTTTAGACTTGCAGCTTCTCTCCATAAAATATTACTGCATCTGTGAACAGTGAAATTGTCAGAGAAGGGAACTTATTTTTGATTTAAAATAAAGCTCTGTTTCTCAGAAACTACAGTTTGAATTATATGAAAATTGTATAAAAGAAAGCATGAACTATTGGAAGAAGTATATGTATTTGAGTAATTCAGTTGATGTTATTGGCATCTCTTCTCCACACAGAAAAAAATAAATTATTTAGGTATTGTATGTTATATTTTAAATACGTGGCTAAATCACCAACAAAATAGAAAAAGTCTCTCATTCAACAGTATCTGCAATATTAATATTCATTAAAAAAAACCAGAAAAAATCTTATGAGAAGATTTTACATCAAAAGCATTTACAAGGTACTACATGTCTTGAAAATCCATTTCTCCCCTACACATTGCTATATTTCTCCTCTGTTTTTCTGTTATAAAATTTGGGGAAGACTTCCTTCAAACATGACAGTTAAGTTAAAAACCAGTAAAGCTGGTTGAAGGAAACCAACTCTCCTCCTGGCTAAACAGCACCCAGTGTTTTCTGCCAGCTTCTGTCATGTGAAAACAGAGATTTTTCCACACAGTTATAAGCTTTTTCTAACATTACAATTTGAAAATTGCAACTATAAGAATAGAAATAAAACTTCATAAAAATAATTGTTTAACCAATCACATCATATTTTGACAAAATCACAGCCCTAGCAACTATTCAAATTCATCTTTACTATCTATGACCACTACCAATGATACTTGCTAAATATCTAGACTGACATTAGAAGTCAGACATAGAAATATATGTCACATATTTCTAATTAAAAGTAAATAATTGGATTTTTTTATTTATTTTATCAAACTCTGAGCACATGTAAAGTCAGCTGTCTATAATGAAGGATATTTATCAGTGCAGGTATCCTCTGTATCCATTTTGAATAAATTCTATGGATATTTCCTCCTCTAATCTTTTATTGCAAAAATGAATCAAAAAGAAACCCAGGACAATAATACTTGACAGGCAATACATTTGAAAATCTGATGGCTGATTAACTAACAGATAAATAACTTCTTCAGTGTCTTTTGCCTTTAAATTGTGCAAAAGTTCAAGCTTCACGTGCCATGATTTGAAAACATCATTATGTCCTCAGTAGCACCACTGGATTCCAAGAGAGCAGAGACCTACTATATGGCTTTGAGTACAACAGCTTTGCAGAATCCTAAGTGTTCCATTTCCGAAGTAAAACTCAGTGCAGGACTGGGGCTTTACACTAGGTAGCCTCAACTTGCTACAAAAAATCTGAATCATTATATTCCAATTCCTTAGATTTAATCTAATTTCTACAAATACATAGATTCTATAGAGTATTTCAGACTATTTTTTATGTATGTCTGATAATTTTGCTAAAGTGGTGGCATAGCACAATTTTGAAACCTGATGTTAAAACTAAACATTATTTTTTATTTGTCTATGTTTTTAATTACAATTTCATGTCTGACAAAATTCTCATGAAGGTGAATGTCTAGTATTGCTGATATGAACCTGAGAGGTACTATGGAAGACTTTTATGAAGGAACAAACTCCATAATTCTTTCGCCACAGTCAACATTTTCAGTCTGTAGTTTGTCTAACCACTGTCAATAATATCTGTTAAGCTTTGCAAAATAGTACCATTGACTCCGTATTTACAGAATTTGCACTTGCTGCAGATGGACAAAATGAGTAGGGGAAAAAAAAAAAAAGCCTTTCTGCTTCCCCAGTTCTGTTTTTGTAAAACATTAAAATGCAAGTGATGCAGTCCCAAGGGATGCTGCTGAGGATTTGGAGTGGCTCTGAGCCAATTGTGCTGAACCCTTACAATGTCCATGCCTTTCCCACCCACTGTGGGCAAATGCTGAACGAGAAAAATGAACTGGGTATTATTACTCCAATACTGCACTGACTGCAGATTCTTCTCAGAACAAGACAATCGTGCAAATCCATGGCTACTCATTAAAACCTCTTCCTAAATATTTTTGTGAAGACTATACAAAGCAATGAGAACAACAGAAACCAGAGTAATTCAGTTCTTAAACTTCACATGGGTATTGTAAGAATTCTTTAATTGAAACTTATACTCAATCATGCAAAAATATTTACTATTGTTTATGAAGACATTAACTTTAGCAGAGAAAAAGAAATTTAACAAAAAATAACAAATATAACTTGTATTCAGATACCTAAAGGTGATAAATCAGAACATGAATCTATCCTGTTAAAAAACCTGTAGTTTAGCAATATTAGCTTAATTCCATTCAAAATAGATAGCAGCAAATAAAATTGTACAAAAAGTCAAGATAACACAGTAAAGAAAGCACTCCAAAATACATTGTGCTCTATACAAAAGAGAATTCACAATTTTAAAAGACAAAATAATAGTGCAGACTTGTTTTTTGAAAACAGCTTAAAATCTTCCCTTGTTTATTACTGTAATTTGCTATAGTTTTCCTGTTCTGCTTACCATTATTGGCATTTTCAATCACAAAATTTATTTTTTTTTAAAAAAAAACAAACTTTCAAATACTACTTATTATAAAAACTAGTCATAAGGGACATAATAGAGTGTTAATTGATACTGATACTCTGCATATTGAATATATTTGGAGACTAGGTCTTCATTTTAATTTGGTATTCAAATTTAAAAGCCTGTGTGGTAGCAGATTAATGCATACCTTAGGTGTTTGGTGAGGTGAATCCTCCAATAAATGAAGACTGTATATTAATTATAATGAATGCACATTATATCCTGCTTTTTTGTGAGTCTGTAGAAGTAAAGCATTTCAGAGGAACTCATTTACGGTTTCACCTGACACTCTGCCTAATAAAGTCACCAGGAAGGTTAATTATTAGCAGAAATACCTTTTTATCCCATCTACTCTACAGAGTCCTTCTGTGAATTGCCACAAGCATGAACCATTAATCTTATTTTCCCTGTAGCTTTGTTAAAATTCAAAATATAGAATCACAAGCTCGTTTATTTTGTGACAACTCTTCTCACTTTTAAATAAATCAATAAAAAAAGTAGGCCTTTAATTTTCTGAAAAGGATTGAATCTAAAAGGATCTGCTTTACGGATTTCTCATATGTATTTTTCCATTTTGTCACTGGCAGGAGGAATAGGTTAACTGCTTAACGTGTTCACAAGGTGGCATAGAAAAGCAACCCACCTTGCCACCTGCCTGGTGGCCCATGGAGTTTCAGAAATGCTATCTTGGAGTACATGGAGAGTTTTCCATTAAATGAAGGCCGTTAAAAATTCCAAAACTGTTTTTGGGGTGCTTTTTTTTTTTTTAATATTTCTTCCAACATTTAAGAAGTAAAGGGCAGAACTTTGACTGAACCAAATTCCTGCAATTATGGTATATACTCATTATAAGGCTCTCCCATTATAGCAATTTTTCTGATATAAAACTATGTCAAAACTGAGTTTTGTGTATATTCACTTTGGGGTTTTTTGTGTGACAGGGAGTTTCATGCAATTCACAAAACTGGTACCATAGAAATTTAAAAAAATTGTGAAAGAATTTCATAGAATAGATTTTACATGGCATCTGTTATTATGAAAGACCTCAACATTTACATTCCTTGGAAAAGAGTAACAAATACTTAAATATTGGTAAATGCTTAAATGTTTGAAATTGTTTTATTATCCATAACAATCTAGGTTGTAAATCAATTTAATTTATTTAGATCTAAATCTCTTCTTGTATACAAACCTGGAGTTTTAGTTATTGTTTCATTAACTTCTCTCACTCCTTTACCTACAAGTAAAAAGACAAATTATCATTTTCATGAACATATTTGTGTGGGTTTTTTTCTTTTTCTTTTTTTTTTTAATAAAATGTTAAAACAAAGCCTGATGTGTGCAATCATCTCTTATCCAATAGAGCCATATTTAAAACAGAAGTAATTGGTCTTGAATACTTTATGTGTTTATACCTATACACATACTTGCACAAAACTATCAGAAAATAATTTAGGTAAACAACAATTTTACTATGTAAAGTTGTCTGGCTAGCCAAGTATTTCATACATTTAGGCCTAAAATTTTTATATCAGTCCCAGTGCTATAAAAGAGAGCCTTATAGAGGGGACAAATACTATCTCTAATGATTAATAATAATATATTAAATATTGTAAAAATTGTATTAAGAAAGATTAATGCATTTATGACACAAATCAGCGAAAGCTAGATAGCTTGACTAAGATAACAGGATCGGATGTCATGGGAAATGTTCACAAGTGCTGTAATTTGCTATATTTCTCTACATTCAGGAAAGTTATGTCCAGATCAAGTTCTGGACTCATATCAGTTGCCCCTTTAGAAAGGACAATATCCCATTGAAAGGTTTGGCCTTACATGTTGGGTTGTTTGTTTTTGTTTTTTTTCTTTAGGAGCAGAATTTCACTAATTAGACTGATCAAGTGCTAAGCAAGCACAAAAAGTGTAGGACATTCAATGAGAATTACATCTAAAAAATGCAAGACAATTAGGAAAAAAATCCTTCTTATACAAACCTTTTCTGTATTTTATCTTCAAAAAATAAAACACCTCCCCTCCCCCAAAAAAAACATAAAAAATCATTTATCTCAAATTATTAGAGCACCCATGAAAAATCATTCCTTTGAGGATATAGAGTAAGAGGATAAAATCTGATGTGTAGATCATATGACAATGTTGAATCAAAGAGTTTACCTTTATATTAAGGAAAATAAAATATTGCTCAAACATAAAAACTATTCAGTATACTTTGATGTATTAGAATTAAAAATCATATTGCAAACAACTTTCCCATGGCATCTGACTATTTTTCTTTTTTACTTATTCTAAATAGAATTTCATTTTATTTTTCTCTATTGGTAATTTATAGCTGTGTTTATTCACATGTGAAGAGCAAATTTAGACCTCATAACTGTAAACTTAGATTTACTCTAACAAAACTATATGAAAATTACACTGATGTAAATAAAAGAGGAATTCAGTGAAAGACATATTTTTTATTTTACTATTCATTTTTATTTTACAAGATTTTCTTAGACAAAAATCATACCTGCATGAATCGAAAAGCTAAGATATTAAATAACTTTTTTTCGTTCCTAATAGAAAATCACACATTAAACACTGAATACATTGAAATACTATTTGAAATTGTGACATAAAAATAAATGAAGTTAAAAACAATACTTTATATTGCTCAAGTTTTGTTTGCTTTTGTATGTGTGCCTGTGCATTTACACACAGATATCCCGCTGTCTTCCTCCATGAGTTATAGATGTTGTACTTGCTTTTTTATTTCTTTTCTGCTTCTTCCATAAAGTAAAAGCTGTTGTATCATGCATGTCTTTAAATAGTAAGAGAAAAAAATTATTCCTACTACATAAAATAAAAATGTCAGTGAAAATTAATTCCAACTAAGTAGGACCCAACAAATACCTTGAGGAATGACTTACTTTTACAAATAGGTGATTTTCCTGTCCATTTCATATCTGGTTTACATGTCCGATGCTCTGATCCACCAGCAAGAAAAAATCCTGGCTGACAGGTATACACCAAAGTATACCCTAAAGTAGGAAGATCTATTGCTTTCACATCTACATGTGCCGGTGTTTCTGGCTGCCTGCAAGCATGAGCTGCAAAGGGAATTTTAGAGTTAGAAAAAATGGTGGTAATCAGTTTCCATAGGATTAAACAATTTGAAATAAATGCATGCCAACTTATTCCCTTTGATTATGTAAACTCTGTATATTTTTTAACAATGTCAAGTAGATATTATTTGTAGAAGTAACACTCAGAGTGTATAGATTTACTATGGTGGGAAGATGGAAATGAAACGATGACACATTTTTAAAGAATAAACCAAAATTAAATCACAGCAACAATCAGAAAAAAGTTAAAATGAAGAGAAGCACATGACATTGTACAAGGTGCAATGATGGTGAATTATTGTACTGTCACAGCTTCACCTATCCCTTCCACTCCGTGTTCAGAAAATTAGAGTGGTTACTGTGCTAAATAAGTATACAGATAAATGAATAGATTTCAGTTGAAATAGAAGTACCATAAGAAGGTTTTGTCATAGTACGTTGATTATAACAGATATGTTGCTCAGTAAGCATACTGTGCTTACTTTGTGCCACATAGTGTTCATTTATAACAACCCAAAGATAATTTGAAATAGGATAAGAATCTAAGGTAATTCTAATTAATTACTTTTAGCTTAGGTCAGTGTATTTTAATACAATAGCTATTTGATGTCCTCCAACACATACAGAGCTATAAACACAATAATAATTTGCATAACAATGCATATCCCAGAAAAGCTGGGTTTTGCTGAGTTCTAGATTACGATTCACAAAATATTAGACAACAAAACAGCCCCATCCATATTTCAGGTCACTTTCTCTTCTTTATTAATCTAATACAGACACACACAAAAATCCCATATTAAATTAAAGTAGCTAATGCAGTAGATTAACGAGGACAGATTTTTTTCAAGTAAAATAGATAGAATTACTGTAAACTTCATTAAAAAATCCTTCAAATTAATATTCCAAAGACATCTTTGATCTTCAAATAGGAAAGAAAAAACAGCTACTTTTTTTTTTATAAAGTTTCCTATTTTTGTTTGTATAGTTTACTATGAATTTCCACATATATCACTTTGCAAATCTTTTAAAATTGCACAGTATTTTAAGCCATTTGAATAGAAACTGGACTTACGAATGCATTCAGACTGTATGCCACTCCAAGTTAAGTTAGCAAGACAAGAACGGGTGGTGGATCCCTGAATATGATAACCTTTTCTGCATCTGAAATACACTGTGCTCCCAACCTAAGGACCAAACAGGAAAGTTAGATAGCAGAGATATCCATCACATGTAGTCAGATATCAAGACAGCGATAAGTTAATATAGAGGTTTTTTTCAATAATAAAATGTCTGCTTTTTACAGTTTTCAGAACTAATATTTTTCTTTTCTTTCTTTTTTTTTTTCCTTCTTTTTAATGCATTAATGAAAGTTTGGGCAATTAATCTTTCGTAACCTTATTTGAAAGCAAAATGTGGAAAAATATTGACAAGGCTGTTCACATGGAAAAGAATGACACATACATTACTGCTGATTAGTTTGTCAGTGTGACAGAAGAAAACTAAATGCCACTCTTTCCTGTACATCACTGCATGTATTTCAATAGAACTTGACCATAAAATCTCTTTCAAAGGTTTTTCATTGTGTGACTTGACTAAACATGGGTTTTTTTAGAGAAAAAATAAAACGCTATGAAGAACTGTTTCATCCATAAATAAATCCACTAGAGAAAATTCCAGGCCACAACTTCTTATGCTCCATTTGTTACTATAAACTGAGTTTTATTTGAGATGTTCAACTAGCAGAGTGATGTTATGGAAAGCCTTCATATGGTCAACTGTGAAACAGACTTTCTCAGAAGAAAAGGCAAAGCAAATGAGAAAATGCTCTTTAGATTTCCACTGAGAAGAGAAATGCATGAAAATTAGATACAAAATTGAAGATGATAAAGAATTTTCATAACAGACAAGAGAGGGACTGAGTAGAGATTTCTAGTAAAAGGGACTTATTGATGGTATTGACAAAAATAACCAGAATGTAACTCCACGGCAAGTTATTTAAGGGTGGGGCACTCATTAGTAAAGCATTACTTTTGTTTTAAATCAAACATCTTGTCAAGAAATAATGAATAAATTAAAAAAAAGCCCAACACAACAAATTGCCATTATTGGAAATTTTAGGATGTATTAATAAAGAAACATATCATATAGACAAATTGTGTGAGTTGCAAATGAGTAGTGATCAATGCATATTAGTAAAATAGTTTGCAGTTATAGAAATGCAGGTAGGTCTGCACTGCAAATATCATAGCAAGACTTCAATTAAAATTAAAAAAGAGCCTCTTCAACCTGCTAACCATGCACTCAGTTTCATGAAACGTGATTACCATGATAGATGTTTAGCTAATGCAACACCATTTCTTCTTGAAGTACCTTGGGAAAATCACTGGTATTTTTAAAGGTCAAATTACTGAAATGGCTTTGTAGACTTATGTCTTTCTATTTTAAAACATATTAATCTCTATCTTGCCAAGGACACATAGCATGTCTGTAGTAGGGACTAGAACACTGTGTGGCTAGTCTTGATTCTAAGTCATCTTTCTTGTGACATTGTCTATTCTGGTATCTGCCAGTAAAAATGAGATGCAAATCTTTTCCCACTGCTTCCAGAGACCAAGCAAAAAGTAATGTATAATTTCAAGATAGTTACAGAGTTATATTGCTTTTTTATTTTACTGGTAAAAGTTAAAACTATAGCTGTACAGTCTTTGTACTGCAAGGACTTGCATGAACGGGACAAGACAGGACACTGGTAGATAAGGGGAAACCCTTCAGAGGTCTGCCAGCTGTCATCACACTGTTCTATAACTATTAAAGACTGTTAAAAGCTTTTTTATAGAAACTTGGCTAAGTCATACAAACAGGAAGCCCACTAACTGCGTATGAAAAAAAACACAAAACAATCTAATTCACTAGTAATTAGAGAGAAGTCTACGTGTACCAGATATAGTTCTGAGAGTGAAAGCACATACTTGAGAAAGATCTACTGTAGGATAGATGAAGACTTACTCTAGACATTCCTCTAGAGGTGAATGGGAAGAGAAAATCAGCCTTCATGTTCAACAGACAGTAGAACAGTGAATGGACCAGTACAATTCTGTTATTAAAGACAATTCTTGAGGTAGACAAAAGGGGGAGCAATAAGAAAACAACTCTCTGATCAAATTAGGTGCAAAGATTAGAGTTGTTTTAGAAGTGAAAACGGGGACAGGTTGAGAGTTAAGATGAGACAACAGAAAGGCAACTGCACCTATTACTAGAAGTGGAATCACCTTAGGGGTAGGTCACAAGATGTGTCTCAGGAAGAAGCACCTTGCTATCTGTGAGACAGGCAAGAGCACAAGGTGAAGAAAAGAGCTGAGAACAATAGCAATGAAAATTGCCAAGAGGGATAGTACCAATAACCAGCATAACTTAGAGGAAGGACTTTTTGAAAAACAGTTCTAGTAACTTGATCACTCTTGATAACTAGTGCTACACTGCCCTAGGTTCAGAAATAAGCAGGAAACTCAAACAGAAGATATTTTAGATTCAAATCACTCACAAAATCTATCCCATGAAGCTTATCAATCTATATAATGATTGTGAATTGGTCATTGTGATATCTATGTTTATGTCCTCAGTCACTTTTCTTCCTGCCACTTGTTAAACTAATAACATGTAAGGAATATGGAAATTATAGATAGGACATTCATCACATAGAACCTGGACACAACACAGAATGATTTTATCTTCTCTGACTGAATAAAATATAACTTGAATTGCTAATTTGGTAAAGTCACATGTTGACTTTTTTGTCAAGGACTACATAGCCTTTGGATTACACAGGTCTTCAGTTGTTGGGTATTTACCAACATTCATCTATGTATGAAAGAAATATGATCACAAAGCAAAGTAATTATATCATGTCATATCATATTAAGTAGTCAATATATAAATAGCCCTCCCTACAGAAGTCTTATAAAGGATTGAACACATGATATATTGCAGGATTAGAAGTTTTTTCTTTAAGCTGAGTGTTTGTAAAAAAGCTTGGAATGAAGCATGAGTTTTTATTAAAAAGGGAGTGGAAATTTCCTAAGGTTTACATCAGACATTTAAGCCTACAGATAATTTTCTTATGAAATTTAATTTATTTATAATTATTAAATGCATTTTCATTTTAGAAAGCTCATAAATAGTAATTAAAAAATTACCTCATAACCTCTGGAACTATTCTGTATTCCAAAATGGGGAGTACCAGGGTCTGTACATGTATTGTGAGCTGGATCTAATGCAAAATGTGAAACACAACACATTATTAAGGTATGGAAAGAATACTCCAAAACTTTTTGCAAATATTAAATCATTTCATCAATGTTTAGTGATGACAAAAATTCAATTTTTAATGAAACGTGTGTATTTCTATACATTACATTAGTATTTTCAACTAAATTTTCAATATATATCACAGTAACTTGTTACAGTACATTGTCATTTTCAAAAATTAGTTTTGTAGGTATTTCTGGCAGTACAGACTTTAGAGTTAGGATTGCATTATTTTTGGGCAATCTTATCCTTTTAAACCTCTTTGAATCCATAGTATATTTCACTTTTTACAATGCAGTTGGAATATATAGGGAAATCTTATAGCTTCTCTTCATTTCAAAATAACAGTTTAATCATTAAGTTGGATTTCTAAAAAAATCCAACCAAAATCTAGCAAAAAAATCATTAACCCCACAGAAAACCCCAAACCCATAATCAGCTTGCATTCTTATATCAAGTAAAATACTTTCTTTTTTTATATAGTTTGTTTTCTATGCTAATAAGAAAACAAGTTTTGAAGGGAGTACTCTCTTAGTTCTTGCTGGAGAACTACATTGCCTCCACAAAAGGAAAAAGCTCAACACATGCCAACTGATTATAACTACTTGTTTGATGTTTGGCTTCATGAGTGTCATTTAAAGCAACCTGAAACTACTTTTGATTCAGCAATGTCCATATTCCAACGGTGGCTTTGGAGCTGCTCAGTCACATGCATCAGTTAGCACAGAATTTGATCCAATGGACCTTTCTGTAGTATGTGATGGCAATCTCTTGGCAGAGGTCTGCTTTTGTGCTGTTGCTTTTGTTACAAAGAACACAGCTTGAGACTCTAATTCATCTGTAACAATTTTTAGTTTTCACTTACAATGTGATATGTCATTTCAATATGTCATTTCACTATTGGCCAACTCCCATTTTCAATATTGACCATCAGGAGAGCATAAAAATTCAACTAGACCAAAAATATTTACCAAAGACTTCAAAAGTTAGGTGGATGTTGACCTAATGTGCAAGAATAAAAAGCAAACATGCTCCTGATCTTGAGCTGCTTGAGCAGCTCAAGAACTTTTTACAAATTATCAACAGCTAGAATGTTATTGCTAGTAACAGACATGTGAAGCTAAATTGACTTTTTAAGATATGTCTTATCTGAAGAAACAGTGGACATAAAAAGGAAGACTTTTCAAAGTATTTTAAGGAAATTATTGATATTCAAAAATAGAAAAGCTTGCACCACTCTTGTATGACTCAGGTATCATTCTAAGTATTGTTCACTGCTTTTAACTTCTAAATTGCTTAGAATCATAACTGTAGATATTTTGTATGATCTAATATTTTCTTTTTACAATAACAAAAACTATGATGTAAAAAAATATATATCTTTGATGCAGGACTTTTCATATGCTTCTATATTATGCTATATGAAATACAAATAGAAATGTCATGACATTTTCAAATTTGATTCTTTTCACTAGGCATGAAATTTAGCTTTTGGAAGCCTTCTTGTCTCTGTTAAAAAGCATAGGTATAAGATCATTGCCCAATTTACAAAAACTATGGACAGAAGTTTAGAAGTCCTATAAAAGAACTCTGTTGACCGTTAATATCTTCATTTTGAAATACAGGCTGCTTCCAATACCATATTTACCACGTTTTTCCAGAGTGCCAATCCCAGCTCTTTCACATAGCCAATAAATATTTTAGCCACAAGTGGCAAGTATATAAATGGGCTATAAGCTACATCTGAATATCTCAATATTGAAGATTTTTTTTTATTATAACACTAAAATAATTTTCTCTGCCAAGTCACCCCAAGTTGGATCAAATTCTGATGTCAGTGGGAATTAAAGGCATTCAGCATTTCTCTCAGTCTGATTATGTAACATGCTAAAAGCATATCAGTTGCACATAAGTCAATGAAAAACTGAAAGTATTTGGGAATTCGTCAGAATTTCAAAAGACCAGAGATGTACAAGCCACTTTCACAAAGTCCAAGATGCTTTTTGATTTAGGATTGATTCTCAAAAATGCCTTGAAATATCCAGTGACAAAATCTAGTCTTTAATCTGCCATAGTCTTCTGCATATCTGAGAGATTCTAAAAATAGATGGAACAAATTTATGCACTTGCACATATTGACATTCTACATTTCCAGCAGACAAGCAATTATGTAAATTTACAAATTTACAAATTGCTTTATATGTGATTGTGTTTATCCTAGAAGTTTTATACTCAAAATATAACCTTATTTAACTAGTTCTTTTTATATTACACAGATGTTTCCTATATTTGGATAGCTCCTTGCCAGATTTATGTTAGTGTAATAATTTATCAAGAATATTCTCAGTCGAAACAGTAAAATAGTGGTAGTTATTACCAATGCATGTTGGCTGAATTCCACTCCAAGTACCATCTGCTTGACAGAATCTTCTTGAAGACCCTATCAGAATAAAAGGGGGTCTGCACTGAAAGGTAACTTCAGATCTGTAGGTGAAACTTTTTCCATTGAGGCGTCCTTCTGCTGGAGTACCAGGGTCACCACAAAACACAGCTAATATATAAAAAAGGGAAGAAAAAAAAAAAAGAGTTATTAAAAACTGCACATTCTTTAACTGAATTATTCTACACTGTTTTATGTGCAAGTCAGGCATACTGAATATGAGGGCAAAAACTATGCTCATTTATCTGTGTAAGATTGTATATCTACTGATCTGCTGTCAGATAAATTCTTGACAGCAATTTAAATTTAGTTCACTGTTACAGCTATTGTAAGCATAAAACTTAACCTGGAAAAATAGACCTTTTAATTGAGACACTTATATGCTGATTAGATTTGGATGACAAACTAATCCCAAAGCAGACAGTGTTATATTGCAATGCTTCAAAATATAACTACTTTTCAAATCAGTCACCATCAGATGAGTAGACTGGAAAATTTTACCCTAATTAGATAAAATCAAAATTGTTTATCAGAGTCCTGACAAGATTCCACTGAAGCAGATGAGTTGACAGATTTAGAAGATGCTGAAAAACAAATACAAGCCAGATATGAGGGTATGTATTCACCTTCAGAAAGAAAAAAATGTTTAGAAAGGAATGCAAGTCTATGAGCTTAAGGGTTAGCATCCTTGTTTTTCACCTGTTAATAGAAATGGGAACAGGGAAGAAAAAAAAAAAGGAAAAGTGTAAAGGAATATTTCAGTTATGCTCACCACAAGTCAAATTCAGACCATCCGAAAGGATTACCAGTAAGGCAAACGGTGAGAGCTCCAGTTAGGTAAAAAGAGATGGAGGTGACTCTCAGGGAAAGGAAGAAGACCTTGACCTTAAGTGGGCACAGACACTCAATTTCATAACAAGGTAAGCTTTTTAGTAGAAGGAGGGAGAATCCTGCAGTAATTCATATATTATCTGAAGTAACTGAGCCCTTTTTAAACTATGATACTGTGACTGTAGCCCAAGACAACTGATTGTAGCTTTGGTGAAGCCCAGTACAACTGTACCCTGAAAAACTTACGCAAACATTGTGGTATGTCTCCCCGCCAAATTCCTCGCCCTTCACAGGAGAGAATAGCTGTGTTAGACAGCTGATAGCCTTCTGCACAGCTGTAACTCACACTGGCACCCCAGCGATAATCAGATCCTTCCACTTTCCCATAGAGCACTGTTGGAGGGGGGCCACAAGTAATAGCTGTGTCAGAAAATAGAATTCGTAACTGTAAGAATTTATAGGGGTTAGGAAAATGCAATACACACCCATACTTTTGAAACTAAAAAACCACGATATTTCAGGCTATTCTGTTGCAACAAAGCATACCTGTGTTGACAAAGCAGCCTGTAACAGACAGAAAACCAATTTAATTACAAATATACAACCTTTGGGTCTAGGAAGTCCCTGAGCAGTAAGTTGCTAGAAGCCAGAAGACTACATAGTTCTGAATTTTTTCCCTACATACTCATGACTGATTATTTTTGGCAACAGGTTACTGAGCTAGGTAAAATTTTTCAATAAATATGATTTCTTTCAATAAATAACTTTCTCTGCATCTAAAATTCTAAATACTTGCATTTTTAAAAATTATTTTGCAGCACTATTTAATATAATTTTGTTCATTCACCTGCTCCTTTTCTAAGGCTTCCAGGACACAATGGTAATTAATTTTATTGGCAATTAGTGGCTAAGAGCCTTTTCCGTCTTCTGATAAGAACACCTAAAATGATGAAATCTGGAATGATCAAGTTTACGTTTCCATATAATTTCTTTTAACAAAGAGCACAGTCATAAAAACACTCCACCAGTGATTTTTACAATAGAAAATGCAGTCAGTTGAATACTTATGCCAAAATTTAATTAGTAAGCTAGACTTGGGCATCACATTGAAGCGGTGCAAGGTGAGTTGGCATTCTAGGCCTTTTTTAAGCAGAAGATGCCCTAGGCTGTTAAATTTACTCCCTGGACTGCTGTAGGAATGCTAACAATTTTTGCCAGGCTGCCTTATTTGCCTTTCAGCCTCATCCCCACTATGACCTTCCTGTTAGCACTTGTAATTAGCTATGTGGGAAGCATATTTTTGGCTGTTTATGGCTACACTATTGCAACAAGGGAATCTTTTGCTGAAAGTTTGCTTTGCAGAATTTTGTCCATTTGATCCGGGATAAAAGGGCTCAAAAAAGAAAATGGGCACTTCATTCACAGCTTTTTAGACTGAGTGCTCTGAAAATCTTCATTACAGAGTGATTTGGTAGTACTGCAGTCATTCCTGTCACTATTTTGACTGATATTATACCACAATATATGTGCAAAATAAATATAAATTCTACACGAATTCTTATTTATGTGTTTTAGTTGTATTTACACAGTAATGTCCCAGAGAACATGCAATTTTTTTTTTAATAAATAAAGCCATTCATTAGTGAATTTCACATGTAGTTCCAAAACAGCATTTGTAAACTATCTAAATTCAAAAGTTCACCTTTGCATATCGGTTTGCTCTGGTTCCAAGTGCTGTCTTTTACACAACGCATGGTAGATGAACTTGGAGGCTCCATCAAGTATCCTGGGTTGCACTGATAGCTGACTGTCTTATTAAAGGTAAAATCATTTCCAAACTGAATGCCATTTGCTAATGCACCTGGGTCTCCACAGTTGATTACTAGTAAGGAAAAGAAAAAAGATTTTTTTTTTTAATAAACATGTAATGAAACATTGAACCATGTATACCTAATGTCTTTTTTTAGTGTACAACACAAGAAAAATTCTGATCAATATATTTCACACAGAAATAAAAACTTAATCTTTAATTTTTATCTAAAAAGTTATTTTTCTCAGGCATTTCAATAGCATGGCCAGATATTGTTTTCCTTTAATACAGTAGTCTAAGCTGGTGTGCTGCTACACTACTGCAGTGTATTAGTGGTAGTTTTGACAGCTTTGACAGGACTTTGTCTTCCTTCATACTGAGATCTTTGTCATGTTATGCCTAATGTTGGTGGTGCAATGTAATCATGCAATTCTAACAAATTCTAACAGAGTTAAGAAACTTTTTTTTTTTTTTTTTTTGGTCTACAACTACACTGAACTATACTGATGTACCGTGAGTCTGGCCTTGTCAGTGAGGCCCTGTCTGCCTTGTAGCACTTCTCTGGTACCTGCTTACTTTCCCTGATGGAATAGCCCAGTCTTGCTGCTCCCTGATTCTTGGTCCTTAGCATGATGGTGATTGATCAGCTCTGACTCATTTGGCTTAAAATAAAAACTGGCACAGCAATGTATCCAATTATACAAAATCTAATTTAGAACTACCAGAACTTCATCCTTGGAACATAAGCAGCAATGATAAAAAAGGGGGTGGGGGGAGGGGAAAGTTAAAGGCAATTCTAGAGAAACACTTAAATAAAATATTATTTCAAAGAATTATATTATGTTATCAATGTTGACATTCATGAGGTAAACAAATGTCATAAAGTTACCTATGTAGCCAGCTTAAAAAGATATTTTGGAAACATCTAGCATGTATTAAAAGGGTATGCACATTTAAATATATAAAAATATTCATCTATTACAAGACAGATCTATGTGGAAAAATGTGCTATTTTATGTATCAAAACAATCATTTTCATTAGGAAGGCTGGATGATTTTAAAGCTTTAGAGGAAGAAAGTTTCTTTCTGACCTGTGCAGTCTGGAGCAGTGCCAGTCCATGTCCCATTAGCAGTACAATGTCTAGTAGTTAGCCCTGAAGTTTTGTAACCTTCCCAGCAGGCATAGATGACTGAGCTGGAGAATAATATTCCATCAGTGTATATTATCATACCATTTGCTGGGGTGCCAGGGTTTCCACAAGACACAGCTGCAAAGAAGAGATTTAAAACAAAAACCAATTAATATTTCAAGGATAGGTGACCAACCGGATAAAAAATAATAACAACTAGGTTAATAGCTCATTTTTTAGAAAAACCCTTATAGCAGGTTTTTCTAAGAAAATATTTAACAGGTATATTCTTGAATTAATATCTTATTTCTGGGGTTTTTTTTAATATTATCACTTTATTTGCATTTGTTTAGTTTGTTTTTTGCTTTTCAGTTGCTGATTCAGATAGTTTGTCCTGCTTGTTCCACTCCACCCAATAGAGTCACTGGAACAAATAAAGATTCGGGACTTTCTGACAGGCCTGTACCTCTGTATTTGCCTTTGGGCACATTTTTGTGTTCTTTTCCTGTCTTCTGGTATCTGATCTTTCAATTCTAAACATACATAAATAGTAGATTATAACTGCATGTCCACTTCTTTTTTAAATCAAGAAAAGAACAGACATTCTGTATTGGCCTCCATATCTTTTTGGCATCTGTAGCTACACTGTAAGGCAATAATTATATTTCAGCTTCATACATCTGAGATTCAACAGCAGTTTACCTTGATTACTTTGGTTACATACTGTTTTTTCTGAGGAAGGCTTAGTGGGTTTTGTTTGTTTGTTTGGTTTGTTTTGTTGTTTTGGTTTTTTTGCTTGTTTTGGTTTTGTTTTGATTTTTTCCAGTGGACCAGCTAATCCTGAGAAGGATCTGGTTTTTTTTGTTTTGAATTTTCCTAAAAACTTTCCTAATAACTCTGCTCTTGTGCCTCCCCACCTGGAGTACTGTGCCCAGCTCTGGGGTCCTCAGAACAAGAGAGACTTGGACCTGCTGCATGTCCATCAGCTGGATGTCCCCCAGCATAATAGTTATAATCTAATAGTTAGACTGTAATACTTACAGATTTTATGACTGTTTAAAACAAACATTATTTCCCACTTATAAATTACTCTATCACTTATGTTTAGAATAATACTTAAATGCCTTTGTTTTAATCCAGTCTTAATCACTTTTTATTTATAAGAGTTTCAAATAATGAAGAGAAAAAAATCAGTAGGTTGGAACTTGTAGGAATGAAAAGTATTCTAATCTCATCCTTACTTATACTAAACAGGAAACAATTGAAGGACTATAGCAAAATGGAAAGGGGCTTTTTTCTTGTTTGTTTTTTTTTTTCCCCTCCTGAAAACAGAAGGTTGAAGTAAATAATATAAAGAAAGAGGGGGAAAAAGCAGCATTTCAAACATGGATAATTGCCACCGACTTCTGCTGTCCTACTACACTTAATGTCTTCATGTAAGGGAAGTAGAAAGGATATTGCAAAACTTCAATTTTCTCCTGAAAATACTGATCCAAATACTGATTCTGTGCACACTGCTGGTTATGATGTTACCTGCACAGAAGATTCGTTTGGGCTACTGTGATAAAATGCCTATACAAATTTGTTAAAAAGATTTTATCCTATCTTCCATTTTATCATTTAGTTTGGGAGACAACAGATACTACAGAATCCATCAGCTCCAATGAATTAGATAAAGTAGTTTTTCAAACATTCTTGGAATACAAGAAGCCATTATAAAACTGAATTTTATGTCTTCTGTTTTCTGATTCTGACTATACAACAACAACAACAAAAAATTATTATGTTTATTACCTTACTTTAAAATGTGATTTTCAGAAATATTTTCTGCTGCATTTCCTCTGAAAGAGGCAGCATAAAAATATTTTATTAAAAATTAATCTAACTTGTGCAGAGAAAAACACATTTTATACTTAGTTAAGAATACAACTTTTTTTAGCATTTGTTCAGTCCTTGATGTATAGATATTCCATAGAAAGAGAATAGGTCAGTATTTAGATATTACATAGAAAGAGAATATGTCAGTATTTTCTTTTTAGAAAACAGGTGACAGATTTGTTTATCACTCCATTTTCATATCTTCCAACAAAAGCATTATTTTTAGTCTTACATTTAAGTCAGGTATCTATTATGTATTATCAGGCTCAATATTATTTAACTAAAATTATTTTCTCACAAACTTCTTATATAATCCAAAACTTTAGCAGTTTGGATTTAGGTTTTCAAGCAAAACATGAACTGCCTGCAAACTTTTTTCTATTACATCTCTGCAGAGCATTATGAAAGGATATTTCTGCATAGTTTTGGGGGGTTTTTATCAAAGAATAAAGCCTTTAGTAAATATCATTTATCATAAATAGCAATGGTATCAATACTCACCTTCACACACAGGCTGTATACCTGACCAGGAACCATTAAGCAGGCACGTTCGCTCTGCAGATCCTCTCAGCTGATAACCCATTTCACAAGAGAACCGAAGCAAACTTTTTATTTTGAACTCATCCCCTAGTCTAGACCCATGAGCCGGTACTCCTGGATCATCACAATAACCAGGATTATTTCCTATAAAACACAACATAGTAGAATTATTGGCAGAGACGTGCAAATGTAGTAGCAGTGACAATACTCTTACAAACAGTACTACCAACCGTATTGTTTCTGTTATGATCAATCCCTTTTCTTCTACTGTGTGTGAAACTAAAGCCAAAGATGAAAATACATGTCTTTTTACCTTACTTCTTATCTCAGACCAATACAGACCTAAACATAGAACGTGATATAAATAAAAGGTAGCTGTGAACGTGGAAAGTACCCCGTCACTTTTTGTCCATTCAACAAATTGTTTGCCTTTTTTTATATAAATGGTGCTTTTTACACATTGTATTTTACTGTTTAACTACTCTTCTAGCAATAGCTTCTAATAAGAATTAGATAACAGCAAGAGTAAGGAGAACCATATTCAAATTTCTTAAGAAATGCATTTGAAATACAAATATCCACACTGGCATCTGTCCCTCTGTCCCTGTCAAGAATGAAAAGGACACCTCATAATTATCCTTTAAGTTTCTATGTAAATATTGATTAAAAATTTAGAAGAGAAAGAAGGTGCTGCAAGACAGACCTTTCAAATACATCCTCATAGGTCTAATGAACCAGTCAACTACCTCATCATATAAAGTGAGGAAATGCTATATGAGATGGTTAAGGAAATATGGTTTCAGTATCAAAAATGTATTGTAAATTTTGGCATAAAATTGTACCTCTTCTAAACTTCTTTGTGTTTAAATTGTAGTTTATAGCAACATAGACCCAAATTAAATTGAAACTATGGAGTTTGGAGTTTGTTTAGGTTTTTGTTTGTTTGTTTGTTTTTTCAAAATCTACCAAAATAATGTAAGAGGTTGCAGTCTGTATATTCTCAGGTTTTTCACCATAGGCACCCCTGTCATATGAAGGACAAAATCCTGAACAAAGGAATGACCATAGCAAATATTTGAGAAAACACAAATATTTAATTTAAAATTTTAAAATTTCTAAAGTTAGAAAGTATGATTATGTGTGTGTTGTAAGGTTTTAATTATAGCAAGTACGAGTGGGTGCAATCGTGTTTCCTCATAAAAGGAAGCTAAGACACAGTTCCTGAATTCAAGGCTGAATTGTGGGCTTTGATTGTGTCCACTTTGTTTAGTATAGGTTCTTCTAGAATAGATTGTTCTTGTCACCCTGCCCTACAGCATCTGGACATAAATTTTCTGGTCTAAACACATGCTTGTAAACAGTGTGAGTCTTGAAGACAGCTGGTGTATTCTGTCCACATCTATGTGGTGAAACTCACATGGTGGCTGCATCCAAACTGTTGAGAATGATCTCCAGGATCTACACAGACTTGTGTATGATTTGTGCACTGTTTTTCGGCTGCTAGGTGGGATGGGTGACAGTTATTCTGGATACAATTCTAAGAGTATAATGGTGTCAGTGAGCAAGTACTAGCTTCCATGACCTATGCCCTGGCAATGCTAAAGCAGAAGTCCAGGTGTGGCCTCTGGATGCTATTTGCTTCCACTTACTCTAAGATATTACTATTTCACAGACATTTCTGTCTGCTTAAAATGCGTGAAATAACATTCGGGCTACCACTGTGGCATGTTTACAGCATGGAAGAACTATGTGGTGCATACTTTGACTTGTATTTGACTTGTATTTGACAAAAGGAATTTTTAAAGGTAGAATGATCTATGACTCTGAAAATCTGATGATGTCTCAGTTTGCTCTGGGATTTTGTTAAGGGAATTATTTAAGATGAATGGTTATAGATTTTTTTAATTTTTTTTTTCTTGAACACACCTAGTTTTGGCTTGGAGAAAATCTGAACTGGGACCATGTAATTTTATAGTCAAAGGGTATAGACAAAGGCAGTTTCAATATTATAAAGGTCTAGACTCTGTTTCATTTAGCAATGTAGAAGACTACATATTGATTACAGAAAAATGAGTGTGAGTCATCTTAAACAAAAATCTCACCTTTTGCTTAATTCATAAGATACAAGAGTCTGTCATTGCAATAGGTCCCAGGTCACAACAAACCCTGAGATCATATTTATACCATCATAGAACCTTCATGCATCCAAATATATATTAATATATAATAAAGAAATATACCATGCAGAAATAGACTACAGGTTTTAAACATTATAGTTGGACTGTTTTTTGTATCCCTGAAGTACAAAACCAATTAGAGTTCTCAGTCATCCTGGGTACAATCATTCTTTCACTTTACGACAACAAATTATTCATACTGGATTTTGATAGAGTAATCTCCTGAATATGTAACATGGAAAATGTATTTTGTTTTGTAATTCTAAATACCTTAGAGAAAGGAAATATCTTTTTAGGGTTTTCTTTGGCTATGTTTTAGATANACAGACATTTCCATTTTCCTAGGGAATCCCCTTGCTCTCAAGATGGTGTCCCACTGTATTCAAATTTAGAAAACTAAATTCTGCATCCATAACAATATTTTAGTTACACTAGACAGATTTTCCCCACTCTAGGAGACGAGCATCATGAGTAATGTTTTCAAAATCTATGAGTCTATGAAACTATTATCATATTTGTAACTTACATCTGAAGAGTCTCAATTAGTCATTGAAATTTCCTTCTACCAGCATGAGAATTTTCCTTATGGTAAGAAATGTCAGATAACAGTACTATAGGGGTCAGACGATAAAAATTTTAAAGTCTAGGTGCAATTTCACATCTGGCACATTATGCTGAATAAAAAGTTGAAAATAACATAAATATGGGCTTAAGATAAGCAAGAAAATGTTTGTGTGAAAACTGTATGATTGTCCTGCAGAGGATCCTTTCAGGTCTAGGCATAGAGACCATGAGATCTAGTAGTGTGAGAAGATTCTAATTATTTCTTCCTTGAGCAGAAGAGAAAATAAAAGAAACACTAGTCATTTAAATTCAGTTCCTTTTCCTAATAAGGGAACTTTTCCACATTTCAAATTTTGTTCAGCATCCTTCGAGATTCAGCTTATAAATGTACTGTTTTCAATGAGTTTTTTCAAAATGCTGAATTTAAATAGCTCACACCTATTTAAATTAGGTCAAATATGAACTGCATTGAGTCAGATCAGCCCAACAGTCAGCATATCAAAGAGTTCAAGGGAAGTTATAAGAAAATATTATAATGTGTGATTATGAACAGTTTTCTCACTAGGAAATTTTCTTCTTAAATTGGTCAGGTTTTGTTATATACCTAACTATAGACCTGTTTCCCTTACAAAACCTATTAATATGCCTTGGATGTCTGTAGTAGCCAATCCTCATCTGAGTTCATCACTTCAACAAAACTGTTGTTTTTGCAGCTTCTTCTAAATTTGTATATTCTGGGGGAGAATAAATCGCTCCTGTACTTCCTGACAGCAGCAAGAACATGTCAGACATTTATGGTATTTCCACATTGCAATAGCAATAAAATATATTCCTGTAAGTGCAAAGAGGAGAAAAACGTATGAATTTTCCATTCATATCTTTGTTGTGGAGTTGTTGTGCTCATAAAAATAAAATATAATACAAGCAAAGCCTGACCGGATTTTAAGTGCTACTTTGTATGTTCTATACACTGCAGTACACAACTATAGCATCTAGCTAAGGAGTGAAGCTGTGAAGTAATGACAAGAAATGAAACAATTATGATAATATTTCAATAAATGGGTATGATACAGCTGAGTGGTTATTGGTGAAATTAAAATATCCTTGGAAAAGAAACAAACTGTAGCTAAGAAAATGCATGAAAATAGCCTTGTTCATGCAAGGAGGTGACATTCAGATAGTGGTTGGTACAAGTACCTGAACAGTGAGGGAGAGTCCCACTCCAGTGGCTATCTTCTTGGCACTCCCTTGTAGAATTTCCTATGAGCCTTCGACCCGCTGTGCAAGAATAGTGAACTATGGAGCCATATGTAAATTTGTCTCCTGAAAGAACTGCATTTGCAGGTACCCCAGGATGTCCACAAGAAATGGCTAACAAAGGAAAGAGAATGATATTATGTGTTCATGGCACAGAAAAAGAACCTATTATAACCTTTAAATATAAGGCTGGTTCCACACAACATACACTTTTGCCTGGATTTAAACTCTTGCATATCTTCAGTTGTTGCTGTAGATGATTTACTGGTCATTTGTAAGATTAAACAAAAAACTACATAGAAATCTAACCCTTCCAGTTTAGCTTCTTTCTGATAATATAGAACTCCCTTTCTTCTCATTCAATTCTGTTCACTGCCATTCCCTACAAACAGTACACATTATTTCAGTTAGCATTAGGAAAGAAGAAACCAAATAAGGCCAATGTTGCAATGTGTTAATGTATTACACATATGATAATGGTAACTTCATGTCTATAAATTAACTAGATACAGTTTAAGCAGTATAGTGAAATAAAATACGTATTCTGTAGTATTATTATAGCACTGTATTGCCCTAAACTGAGCAAGAGGAAAATGGATTACTGATAATTTTTGTAATTTTTTAAATCATATTTTTGTTAAGTTAAATGTGTACATTTTGTTTGAGAAAAAAATTCAGACAAACAGTTTTGGTACATAATAACTAGCAAACAAGCAGTTCATATTTGTTATATGAGGTAACGTAAGTCATCTTAAGGTGAACAAGAAATCATATTCTACATGCCTTTTGTATAAAAATTAGATCATCCAGTAAAGAAAGAATTAACAAAGAAAATAAATTTGTATTTCTGCCAAGGGTTGTGGTCCTGACCAGTACTGTGTGTTTCTCTGGTTTTTCTTGGGTTGGTTTAAGTGTTCCTGTAGCAAATGGGATACCAAATTGGGACACTGACCTGGTTGAACAGTACTCCCACAGGAAAAAACAGTTTTGTTTTCAGCCAGATAAGTTACCTTAATGAGCTTACTTCATACCATATAAATGAAAGTCCTGCCACAATTCTGAAAGGAGCTGCAGTGACTGATCACATTTTATGAAATAAAACCACACATAGGTAACCTTAATGTGGGTTTATAATGGTTTGCAGTGAGTAATATGATTTTTTTTTCACATTTTGAAGAAGAAAAGAAGCATCCATTTTTAAGCAATGACACACATAGTTGTTGCCTTACATATGAAACAGCAGTGTCAGAAATTTCTATTTGCTTACTCTTGAACTACAATTGTTCATGATGAACTGTGTCTACTTTAGGTTCAAAATTTATCTCACCTGCCTCTTCAAGCACTTTGCCCTATCACCAAACTCAATCTTACACTTGAAAAAAAAGAGATTATCACTGATAACTTTCGAAAACCACATCTCTCTTACAGTACTTGAAAAGGTTTTCAGTGACTTTATCTGTGAATAGATAAACAACTCTTTCTCTCAGAAAGAGTCTGATCATTTCACTGAGTTTTTCATAGGAGAAAGAAAATTAAATTTGTTCTGGTGGTACAGAGGGTTCAGATGGTGTTTCAGTCCACCAGCAGCGAATTAACAACAGTTAATCCAGTTAATCCAGACTGAGGTATGTAGGCACCTTCCAGGTTCATTTGAATGTTCCTATGGATTTAGTCAATAGACCTCAGAGCAGGCTCATGAATTCCTATTCTAAAGGGATGGATATCTATGATTTTTCTTGAGTTCTGTCTAAAATTAGAAAGTCATATATATGCTATCAAATTCCCAAAACACTTGATGTGGAAAGATGGATAGCCATTCCAGGTGATTTAGATTCCCTATCCTCTTCTGCCCCTTGCATAAGGAGCATTTCTTCAGACTGAAAACCCAATCCTGGAAGTAGGAAGGGATCCCTAACAGATTTGGGCCATGGACTTTCACAGTTCTAAGATACCAAAAGTAAGGAACGTGTTTTCATCAGTCAAATGTTTTTGCCAAGTGAAAAAAAGGTATACAGTTTTTTTGTATTTAAAATGATGTGTTTTGACCAATTATTTTACTCTTGAAATGTGAATAAACACATTTTTTTCAGGTTATAGCTCTTATTGACAGCTATTGAAAGCATAGATTGTTGTGAAAAATGAAACAAAACTACTTGGGTCATGTGGGTATTAGGTACATAGTAGTACAAGGTAGATAGTAGTACAAAAGTCAAGCATAATAAAGAAATAGATGCACTAAATTATATATATTGTTCTGGTATATAAGTATAAATCCATAAAATAAATCATTTTAGTAAAAAATCACAATTTGTAAAGCAAAAACTTTAAACTACTCTGATGTGTTTCAAATGAAAGCATACTTTAATTTCATTTATTATTTCCTATAATTGCATTGCAAATCAGAAATCATGTCATAAATTTAAGAGTGATCAGAGAGGAAAACTATTTCAATGTAAATCAAAGTCAGATTAAATATATGAAGTTCACTAAATTGATTATAGGAAACACTTGAAGATATCCTCCCTCCCGGAGGAAAAAGTGATGGAAGAAGTAGGAAAAGACTCTCTTGAGTAAAACTTTTCTACACAACATTTCACAGATTTGTCTCACACAAACGCTTCAATAAGTCTGAAAAAAAAATCTAATATAGGCATTAATAGTCTTAGACTATCAATCTAAATTATAGCCCATAAATAATAATTTTAGATTTCCCTAGTTGTTTTCAGATATCTTAACTATTCACCGAAAGGGAAAATTCATGTTAACTTTCTGACATTCAAAATAATACTTCTGCAGTTCCCTGAAAACACAAGTTTAATAATGGCAAGTTGCATGATACCTTGTGTAATGTTTTCTTACTGAGATGTACAATTTGCAATATGTTGATCCTAAAGTTCAATTTTGTCCTTCAACTGATGGTTATATTTTTTTCCTCTACCATGATTTTAAATCATGCTTTAATGCTAATCCAACTGAATGAGTACTTACACAAACACTTTGGTAATGATCTATCCCATAATCCATTAGCTTTGCAGGTCAGTGCAGATGAGCCCAACAGATAAAAGCCCTTCTTGCAATGGTATGCCACACTTGTTCCGTATTTGAAACTTTCGGGATAATTCTGCTGTCCGTGCCGAATTGCATTTTCTACAAAGCCAGGATCAGAACAGTTCACCACTGTAAGGCAAAGAGCATTTATTACTGATGCATAATAGAGACATCATAAGTGTAACAATTATTTTCATTACTTCACTAGCAGCTCATGACTGTGGTCCGTACGATATACTTTGTGGGTTTTATTTGACTTAAATATCAGATATATTGACTCTTAAGAAAATGTCTGGGTCTATTTTTTTTTTTTTTGAAAGTAATATTAAATTTTACCCCAGCACTTGTAATAGTCTTGGACATACAAGTGGTTCAAAGATAAAAGAGAAATTGGAAGAAATTTTTGTAATTCTCTTGGTAGGATTAGTTTGGTCTTCTATGTAATTTTTATGTGAAGGAAGCCAAATTAAAATTAAATCAGTATATAGCTTAAATAACACTTTAACATTTTCTTTTTTTTAATTTCTTGTATTAAGAAAAATTGTTTCCACAATTAATAAGAACATTTTCTGCTATCAATGTCCAGAACAGAAAAAGGAGGATGGTGAAAAATCAAATATTTGATCATGGAGCAGGAATAAGAGTAAGCACCAAAAAGCCTTCAGGAATTTTTTCAGATACCAGTTAAAAATGTAAAAAAATATGATTTTTTTTTTCATGGCTATTTGGTTTCTAAAGGTACGTCTACCCTCCCCAATCACTTGTTTTATAGTCTGCAGTGAACATAGATTCATAGAATCATTTAATAGTTTGGAATGGAAGGGACCTTCGGAAATACCTAATTTTGCTCCCTGTTAATCTGAAAACTGTCTGAAAAGTTACAAATGTCTATTCCACCTCTCTTCTGTCTTCAATCTAAAGACAATGGCATGAATAAATAATAAAAAAGACAAAATATTATCATAAATTAAAGCTCATCAAACAATGACAGAGAATCTACCTTTCAAGTACATCATTTAGTTCAAATCAATTTTCATGAAAAAGAAATCAGTGGAGAAGAATATCAGATAACATTATCCTTTCAGAGGTAAGACATTCAGAGTCACTAATGAGCTGGTTCTTATTCCTGAATCATAATTTTTTCAAAAGGTTAAGTTTTATGATACATAAATTTGCTGGTTAGATAATACACTAGAATGAGGCAACTTTTGCAAATATTAAGTCATGGAAAGAACATTTCATTCATTCCACCAAAAAGTATCTTGATTTTAAAGAAATATTAACATCCTAAAATTAATTTGGGGCCAAATTCAGTTTTAATCGCTTTTATTTCTCTTTCTCCATTAAAATCACAATCTTAAAAGTATTAAATATTCATAATTTCAACCTCGTAATTCTAGACAAATTTATACCTAGGTCTGAAGAACATCCCATATGAATCCAAACTTTTTCCTTCATAAAAGTTATTTTAAAAGTAGTATTTGGGGTTGCAGGAAGAAGGAGAACCCTCTTTGGCATGAAGAAACACATTTTTCATCTACTTATTGTTATTAAAAACACTGAACATAGAGTTACACAGAAAATTCAAATACATTTAAAAAAGCACTAGGTATTACAATGATGTACATAAAACTAGACTATCTAGACATCATATCTAGACTTATGATGTTCAATGAAACTTTTTTTTGTTTTGTTTTGTTTTGTTCCTGAGCAATAGTAAAGCTATGGTCTCCTAACTGAAACCATTCCTAATTTATTTTATGGTGAACAAAATCTCACTGCTCTTTGGAAGCTGTGAAAAATTTGGATGCCAAAGTCTCTGTATTTGCTTTGAAGAACTCTGAAAATTCTTGCTTCTGGGAATCTTTATTTTAAGAATATTTTCAAGAGAAAATGCTTTATTCTTTTTACATTGCTCATTCTTTGTGAGTGTTTTTTCCCCAATGATTACTAATCACTGTCAGCTAAGTTCAATTCTTTCACTGGGAATATAGCTATCATGATAGAACACAGACACATGTGAAAGCCTGTAAAATGTATAGTACACTGACAGGAAGACTTATCAAAATATTACCCAAGATCTGAATGAGCTCATAAGTCTGTATTCACAGTGCAATTCTTTCTTACAGAAATTAGCACAGTTCCCAGAAGCAACACATGCTGCATCCCAATTAACCCTGTTTCTAAGGCAATTACACATGGTCTAGTGCTGGATAGATGCCATTGTAAAGCTTCTGGTTTTGGAACCAGCCTGCATTCTCTTCATAGTTATAAAGTGCCTTATAACATGTCCTTAAATTAAATTTTTCCACATATGTATATGCATTTCCTTGTAACCATATACATTCCTAAACATTTGAATCTACATGCTTGCAAATAGACTTGTTTGGATTACAAGTTTTTCCTTTCCTCCAAAGTTATTTTTATTCTGGTTTGGTTTTGTTCAGCTAAGAAAATAAAACACCATTAAAACCATGCATTTTAGTCAAGCAAACTTTTGAAAGATTTATATTTTAAATAATTCACAAAGCTACTTACAGGGGTTTAGCTGCCTAAAAAGAAAAGAAAACAAAAAAAACCCCAAACCAAAACAAAAAACCCAAAACCACAAACCCACCAAAATTCACAAGTTTTATTCCTACTCTTTAAAACTAGTCAAAATAAAATAGTGACAATGGATCAAATTAAAGCTTTGAAACAGAGGTCTCGAATTAGGTTCTTTATTAGGAAGATAGGTTCTATATTGGTCAGCTAGATCAGATAATAATAAATACAAGACAGAACTGACTCACTCTCGCAAGATTGGAAGTTACTCTGTTATGCTTTCAATGTCTAAAAACATTGAGTATATAAAATACATATGTTATATTGTACAATTTCTTAATTTTCATTGATAATAAACTGCTAAATATTCTCCATTCTTTCATAAAAAAAAATAAAGTAATGTGTGCATTGAGCAGCGCACAGATATTCTTTTGGTGATCAGATGTGCTGGATTCTGCACATGGGATGGGGAAACCCCAGATGTATGTACAGCATGGAGATTGAGATGCTGGAAAGCAGTGCCATGGAAAAGGACCTGGGGGTCCTGGTGGATGACAAGTTGAATATGAATCAGCAGTGCCCTGGCAGCCAGAAGGGACAATCCTGTCCTGAGGGGGCATCAGGCAAAGCATTGCCAGCCAGTTGAGGGAGGGGATTGTCCTGCTCTTCTCTGCACTGGGGCAGCCTTACCTTGAATATTGTGTGCAGTTTTGGGCACCACAATATAAGAAAGATATTAAGCTGTTAGAGAGGGTCCAAAGGAGGGAAACAAAGATGGTGAAGGGCCTTGAAGAGAATGAGGGTATGAGGAGCAGCTGAGGTTACTTGATCTGTTATTCTGGAGGAGACTGAGGGGAGACATCACTGCAGTCACAACTTCCTTGTGAGGCGAAGAGGAGTGCCAGACACTGATCTCCTCTCTGTGGTGACCAGTGACAGGACCCGAGGGAATGGCCTGAAGTTGTGTCAGGAAAGGTTTAGTTTGGATATAAAGGCTTTTCACCCAGAGGGTGGTTGGGGGAACAGATTCCCCAGGGAAGTGGTCACAGCACCAAGCCTGACAGAGTTCAAGAAGCATTTGGTCAATACTCTCAGGCACATGGTGTGACTCTAGGGGGTAGTCCTGTTCAGGGCTAAGGCCTGGACTCAATGATCCTTGTGGGTACGAACTCAGCATATTCTGTGATTCTGTGATCTTTAAGTCCCTCTCAACCCAAACCAGTCTATGATTCTATGCGTGCCTTTTTTTTTTTTTTTAATATTATACATTAAAAGGTTAAAACAAACACTCCTAGGAGCAGTTTCTGGAATCAAATCTGTTCACTGTAATGGAAGGCACTAAGGACTATATAAGGATTATGTTAGAAGCTCATATGCCCTCTTACACCTTTTTCTGACCGTAAAGGAATCTACCTTCTGTTCTTCAACAAAGAACAAACAGGAGTGATAGTCAACTCCAGAACACACAACAGCCTTTAAAAGAAGTCAATCTGATAATCTTCAGACTGGTTAAGAACTCAGACTTTATCATACGTTAAGTGAGAACTTTTCTACCAGTTCTCACTGGTAGAGAACCATAGGCCATTTTAAAAAGTCATTGCTATGGTTTTTTGAAAGTATACATGAAGACAGCTTTACCATGAAGAACTCTTGCTGTGTTCACACAGTGCCTCCAAGATAGGGCTGCTCTCGGGAAAAAAGTAGTGCACTGCCTGAAGTTCTGAACGAGGGATAGAAATGCAGCAGATACTCTGGTAGTCTCTTTGCTGGAATGGAGAGGATAGCAGAGATCTACAGGCACAAACTTCTAAAAAAAATGTGCAGGCAACCTATCATGGCTTCATGGACTATCAGTCACATGAAAATCTCATTTAGGAGTTGTGAGAACTCCAAAATATCAGAAAATACTATTTCTTTAACAGTAATATCAAATGTTTATTTTATTTCTAGATTAAAGTGATAAACAGTTAAATACTGCACAGATAAAAATAGTATAAAGTGAAAGGCAGTAAAATATACTATGAATTGACATTTTAGAATTTGCTCAAAAGAAAAAAAAAAACAATTTTTTTTTCCCCCAATGTAATTTAGAGAAAATCATTGCTATTGCACTCAAATATGCACTAGCTTAGTTGAGACAGAACATTGAAAGCAATAGTCCAAATTTTTCCAGAATATTCAGAATATTTTTCAGAATATTCTATCGAAACAAGAAAAATCTGATGCATATTGCAAAATTCTCACATTTATTGAAGGCTTTGTGTTTTCATTACTACAAGTATTTTCAAAAATTCCTCTCATTTTATAGATTACTCCCTAGGTTTAATTTTTAACATGTATTCACAAGAACTGTCCCTTTTTTAGTGCATTTAAGATTATTAACATAAAATCAAATCAAATATAAATGCTTAAAATTAAATCTTTGGTTTAATTGGTTAGCATGCCAAGTTAGCTTATGGAAAGCCAGTATTAGAAACTAAGTAAAAAGAACTTTGTTTCATGAAGATATGCTAGCCTAAAGCTACCCAAAAGCAATTCTAACCAAACTATTTTTGGAAGTCAATAGGGAGATCTGAAAAACTTAATTTTCCATGCAGACCAGAAATACGGAATGTTTAAGGAATATATTGCAGTCCCAAAGTATCAATTTGTGATACCAAGTTCTCATTCCTGTACCAGTAGTATCTGTTTAGACAGCTCAGTGATGAATGAAATACAGAACAGTCACTGAATGCATAATTTAAGCATGTGCTCTGTGCAACAAAATTCTCACATCATACATGGTCTTAAAAAATGATTATGCCAAAGAATACTACCCCTCAAGTTAAAAATTAAACAAAATTATGCCTGCAGTGCCATTTAAGATCAGCTAAAATTTTTAAATATATGTACAAGTGTGCTGTTGCTAATAAGGTCTGTAGTAAGGAGTACTTTAGAAAAGAATTTGAGTTGGCCGGCATTCAGAACTAAGGCAGTATTTTCCCTGATTGCCTTTCACCCTGGGGACTCGGTTGTAAATCACAGTGAGAGCAGACGGAGATTGCTTTCTCTCAATGACACCTGTCAAGGGTTACATGGGAAATGAATTCTGGCAGTCTCGGTTTAGTCTTCTGAGGGAAGCTGGAGAATGCTTCAATTCTGCCCTGATAACTTTGGAATCTCACACTGAGTAGATTCAAACCTTTGAGGACAAAGAAGTGAAAATACCATGTCAGAGTCCTTCAGGGCAGCTTTCTGTTAAAAGTTGAATGATCATCAAAAAGTACATCATTCACAGTATTTCATTTCTTGTTGTCACACTCTTTTTTTTTTTTTCTTGACAGAAACAATCTTAAGTTTCTTTTATAAAGTTTCATATCTGATCAACAGTATTTTTAAACTTTTTATTTGAAAAGTATTGCATTAATGTTGGTATCTAGAACATGTATTGGGACTGACTCAGTGAGCAAAGAGCAGAGAATTCACTCTGACTTTTTGACCAGTTTTAACAAATTCTACTTATAAAAAGAAAGCACTGCTTGTGAAAGTGTGATAACAAAATTGTCAGTAAATGGAATTTTAGTAAAGTTCAATGCAAAGTCAACAATACACAAGAATGATAACTTCTCAGATTTTGTCAGGCATTACAATAGCAAATTGATCAGACAGATAAAGTACTTACCTGTTATTTTTCTCTACATGTTTTGTCTGTATGCAGATTCAGTGAGCATCTGCGTACAAGTGGTATCAACACAATAATTTTTGTCAGAATAGTACAAACTCTGGGGTCATGTCCTAAAGTCTTTCGATTTTTTCTTGATCAGAGTATTGTTTTTCACATGAAAGAGGAACTCTACTCAGTTGTCCCAAAAGATGTTTCTACTGCCTTTTGAGATGTCTTTGTCTTATCTCCAGGCAGGTTTCCCTTCAGAGGAGGCACAGAAATAATTTTAAGTTCTGTGTCATCTCTGCCAGATTCAGGTAAATATCAGACATATGGCATCTCCCATGGCACCTCATGTCTTTATTTAGGAAACTTAGTCAAGGGATAATTATCCTTCTAAAGGATATCAACATGCTATTAACAACAACAAATCAGGTATATCTGATGTTTAAAGTATAAAAAAAGTCACATCAAAGGCCTCTGACTTTGAAAAACAAAACTGAGCAAAACACATTTCTCTGCTTATATGAATCTTTTGTACTACCACAGATGGAAAATTTCTTAAATTCAGAGCTGCTTTATCTTTGGATGAGAAGAATTGATCATCAGTCTCAATCTCTCCCACCTTTCTATCAGCTGTCATCAGAAAGATTATTTTTCTTGTCACTGAAGGTGAAGGAGTGGAACATATTACCACTGGTTCAAATGATATACCCACTAAAGAAAACACAATAAAATCACTGATTCCTTGAAGATACTAGATTTTTGATAATACAAATAAGTCTAACAAAATTTTCAAGAATCTATCAGTAATGAGCTAAATAAAGCTCTCAAATTAGAAATTCAGTATAAAGGCCTTATAAATAAACAAAGGGAGATCTGAATTCTTTGTTACGAACAACCTGGATTTACTGATACAGACTGGAGAATGTGAGCTAATATAAATCTCCACAACTTTGCCAAATGCATCCTCCCAGCAAAATATTTCTGATTTTAAGAAACACATTTTTAGTAGGAGAAAAGCTCTTAAATATCATTTATAGGAAGAAACAATGAATTCTGAAGGGAAAAATTACAAAGGATATACACTTTTCCTGATGCAGGTTATGAATAGACTCCTCCTTAATATAGGCAGCAAGTGATAGGCCAGTTTATCCAATGCCAAACCAAAGAAACTCAAGCAAGAAAATCTCCTTGCAAATACTTGCATTATAGAAGATGCAGTTAAGTGTGTTGTTTAATGCAACAGTTCTTACTTCAAATATTATATATGGAAAACCGGCATGCAGCAGAATCAGGAGTGCAGAACCCTGATGAAACCATCTGATTCAGTTCTCATTTTGGTGGTTAAGAGTTATTATGAAAAGTAGAAAGCATAGAGATTGGCCTTCTGTGCTTCCAAAGACAAAATAAAAAGTGGCTTCAAACTGTTAATGAAAAAAAATCCTCACTGAATATACTTGGTTTAGGATTTAGTATTTCCATAACTAGTTCTGGGGTAGCACATTCAGGTTGCAACAAGTCCTACTCAGGCAAGTTTGCCAAAGACAACAGGGATTTGTGTATTGGAATTTTTCTGATACCATTTGATTCCAGTTTAAAGGAAACTGACTACTTGACCTGTTCTTTATCAAAGAAATAGAGTCTATGTAGAGAGGAAAACGTCCTATCTCGCAAATTACAAATTTAAAATTATACTTCAGTGACCTTGACATCCCAGAAAAGACTATTGGAAATCTTTTAAAAATAGTAAATATATCAAGAGATTAAATATAAAATTTAAAACAGATATTATTGTTTAAATAATTAAAAAATGTTGGTGTTTCTGTTACACAAAGTACCTGGACATCACAACATGCTATTTTATACTTGTGACTGATACAGTAGGAGCATAAGTTTTTCCAAGGCATAGGTATTTTAAGTATTACGTTACCTCAGAACACAGGTCCAAATCCAATATTAAGAAATGTGAACATTTTAAGAGGTTAAAGGTTTTACTTGCTGAGCCAAAACAGTTAAAAAGAACAGGTAAAATAATTCTTAAGTTACCCAGATAACATCATTCTGGAATAGAGGGAAATATCATTGCCAAACAGTTCAGTGTTTTCTGTGCATTTAGGACATAAAACCATATCAAACTCCTACAAGTTGTACATATGATCTTGTGCATGCATTGCTTTTTGTCAGTCAAAAAATCTCATATAATTTCCTTGGTAAATTTCCTGCCAGTTCTTAATTAGTTAACCTGCTACTGACACAACAGACAAAAGCAATGTATCATTGCAAAAAGGTTCCTAAGAACTACACAACTTTATTTTCTGAAAAAAATCAAGGTTCCCTATGTGTACATAATAGCTCAGTTTCAAAATAAAATAAAATAAAATAAATAAAACATATGCAATAGCTTCAAGTAGCAGTCTTTAATTTGTACGACTTCATACAGAGTCTCAGCAAAGTTCATTATTGACTCAGGAGAACTCAACTGAGCTTTGAAAGAAAGGTCATATGTAAAATCTCTGTTGAATTAAATGATACAGGTTTGTTAGGAACATCAATCCTCTCCCAGCAGTATATTTAAGGAGCTGGAAGATTTGCTGTCTTTGTACACAAATTCATAATTCATTGCTAACAATGAACTTTAAATATTTTCCACCCATTAAAAAAAAAGGTGATTTTATAGGTAAAGGCATATGTCAGAAAAACTGCTATTACTTGCTTTAGTGAAGTTCTGATCAATTCATTAAGAATAAATTTGACACAAGCAATATGTCAATATAAATAAAGCAAGTTGGTGTATATATACAGTCTTTAGTCATAAAATGTATAGAATCACAGAAAACTTGAACGTGGAAGGAACAGCTAAAGAGGCCAGGGCTTTGTCCAGTCAGGTTTTGAATACCTATAAAAATGGACACTCCACAATGTTTCTGGGAAATCTGTTTAGGTGTTTTACCACCCCCACACTTGAAAAGCTTTTTCTTGTTTTGTTTTGTGATCTTTGCATCATGTCCTTTCAGTGGGCACCACTGAGAAGTCTGGCCCCCTATTTTTTACACTCTCCCTTAGGTAAGCGTAGATGATAATCAAGATTCCCCTGAACCTTCTCTCCTCTAGGCTGAACAACTTCAGCTCTCAGTCTCTCTTCAAATCACAGTTGAGTTCATGACAGAATTTTGTGTTTCCCTGAAAATGTACTTAGGAAAGATACTAACTGCAAGGTCATCTCACCACACTAGCCTAAAATAAGACACAATATGAATTATCTAGACATTAGAACATTTTAAATTTTCATATATATGAAGTGAAAATCTCCCACATTTCTATATCAGAGATGGATGTAGCAGGTCAGTGGTATAGAACTACTCTAACACTGATATAGTTAAGCTGAAATGGATATTTACTATTCCCTTTACACTACAACTAAATATCTTCCAGTGCACAAACACATTTACAAAAGTTATTGTTATTTCGGACAGTATATTTCTCTCCAGAAGCCAAAAGTAGGTTTCTTGGACAAATTGCAAACTGAGCAGCTACAGAGTTTTCATGACCAGAAATGTGCTCTAGGATCTAGAGGGGTACATGGAAGGGGTGACAAAATGAGGTGGATCCTCACAGGTCATGATGCAAGAGATACTAAACAGTCTGAAAAATAAAGGTTGCTATAGAGAAAGAAATACTAAGTGAAGGGAAGAATGAAGTGAAGAAACCCTGAGTGAATGGCAAAAGTCCAGCTTTACACCACCTGCATGAAGATAGACAAAATTGTAGATATTCAACTGAGGGAACTATGGGCCACTTCATCCTGGTAGGAGTCTGCCACTGTTAAGTGAATGGGTCTTAGCAGAATTGCATCTACAATACTTACTCCTTTCAGAAAACCAATCTCTCTAAACAAGATTTCAGACTATAAATTGGCCTGGATCAAACTCAGATTCATGTGATAAATTAAAAAAAGACAATGAAAGTGAACTGAAGAGACAACTGAAATTTCGTAGTAAGCGTCCCAATTCTTGTGTTCTTGTGATTTTTCAGATCTTCTCAGTGTTTGCATTGAGTGAAAGAGAGAATCTGTGATTCTATTGAGTGAATAGAATTTCACTTTGATTTGTTTTCCTTTTAAGAAATGTACTGGAATTCATGTAAATAACTAAGTAACTCAGATCGTAAATGAGGTTGAGCTTCAGCAAAACTATTCAGTCTCTGCCTCTGACAGTCAAACAGAGCAGATCCAGACTGCATCTATAGGATAAATGAAAAAGTGTGTGTTTTCAACAAATAAAACTTTACTTAGATGCCTTACAGATGAAATAGAGGAGTTTGTTCACTAAAGTCTAGCAAAACAAAACAGTATAAAAGGGAAAAAAAATGCATAAGCCTAAATAGAAACAGTTTGCTAATTCCTGTTTCTCTGTTCCAATAATTATATTGCTATGCCAGTTAACTCACTTGAATAAATTCTGAGGGTAGTGACTGAGGGAATTGCCATCTCTTTATTGTTTTAATGAGAATGAAAGATCTAATTCCACACACACTGAGCTTGAAATTGCATCAGCCAGCTCTGAAACAATATGATGAGCTAATCACCAAAGATAATTATTATTCTTAGGAACAACAATTGTAATACAATAAGATTTTTAATAAACCAACAGGTGGAAATAATAAAGGTACAATAGCTGAAGTTAACTTCTTATTAGTCCCAATGTTTGTATCCTTAGCTCAACTTCACTGACTGCAATTCCCTTTAGCCCATAAAAGAGAAGTTACAAAGAACAAAAAACAGAGTACTTACACTGATTTAACATCTTTTCAGTGAAAGAAAATACTCAAGAAAAGCTTAGTGGCCAATGCATTTCTGGAGAAATTTTTTTGTTCTATTTCTTTGCATGTTCCATAGCAGGCATAATAGCCAGATTATTTCCAGACACCAAGCATTTTTTAATTTGTTTTTGGTCTAAATATTTGGAAATTAACACTGTTATTAAAATTTATAAATGAACCCAGACATTTCATCTTTGAATATGACCAGCCATTAAAATACATTTCCTTCTGGAGGCTTCAAGGAAAGAGCACTAAATGATATACAGTATCCAGAAAGTATACAGAAAATTTTCTTCAAGCTATTGCGATATTTCAGTATATCTTACATGATTCACCTCATGTCCTGCCTTTCATCTCTCTTTCAGTTTGCATCTATAGTCAGAAGATATTTGGTCTGCCTCAGAGATTCAGAGGAAAAAATGTTGCAATATAATTAAATATCAGCATCTTATTGGATTCAGCATTGACAAAGCATGTACTACACCAATAGAAGCTATTTTGGGGCATATGGCATAAACCAGTGAACAGATTTTAGGTGTCTGGTAAAGATATTGATGGAACAGACCAAAGTCTAGATATTAGGTCCATATTCTGCAACGATAGCCAAAACTTAAAGAAAAGAAATTAAAGCAGTTGTCATAAATGGAAGGAGGCTAATTTCAGAGAGTTGCTTCCCTTTTAATATGAATTACATTACTGGCATCTGGATAAATAATGCAATATGATAATTCTAGATTGCATTTCAAAATTATTTCTCTTTGTCTTTCCCTAATATGCACATTTGATACACATTTCCTAGTAACACAGACCTTTACTTCATTCTCATCTCTCAAACATGTCCATTTTACCCATAGCATACCAGTAATCAAGATCATATATATCTTTGCAAAAAATACCAATCAAAATTAAATCATTTTTTTTGTGGTGAAAAAAATCAATTTTCACAGGTACAAAAATTAGGAGATTGTTAGGAGATACAGAAGAATTAATAGTGTTTTGGTACATAAATATTCCATTGCGTAACAGTTTTAATGGGAGCAATCTACGTTTTATGGAAACTATACTGAAATGGACCTAATTCAGACTAGACAGACAACTGTGATTTATTAAGGTAATATAACTTCTGTAATACAAAGTTCACTTTGTATTTCTATAAACTAAATGCTGGACATTGCAGTTTATAGAAAGTTTTAAAGTCTAGCCTTCCCCAATACTCCTCCCTAACTACAATTTCCAATATGGAAAGGAAAAAAAATGCAAATAAAGGTGGCAATAGGTTCCTAAAGACCAGGTTCATATCCTGGTATTTTGAAGGCAGAGTAAAGGAGGATCATGCCGGAAATAAATCATTAGAGAACAAAGAACGTAAGAGAAAGCTTCTTACCTCGGCAGTTGGGTAAAGAGCTACTCCACTGTCCATTGCTTCGGCACTGTGCTCGAGAAGCACCCTGAAGTAAGTACCCAGTGTTGCAAGTAAAATTGACAACATCATTTAAATTGAACTCGCTGCCATTAGTTGTTCCATGAGCTGGATTCCCAGGATGCCCACATGTGATTGCTGTTAGAAGAAAGATACGTAGGTTAGCATCTAAATGAAAGGTACTGATCCACAGAATCACTTGTAGGTTAGAGCTCTTTTGGTGTTTTGTTTTTGTTTGGTTGGTTTTTTTCCTTCTGAATTTGTCATTGACAGTTACGGAAGAAATTTAAGAAAAAAAAGAGATATATCTATTCAGAATTCTCAAATGCCAGAAGAAAAATCTTAGTTTTTCCATAAAACATTTAGAATCTACTTTTTATTTTACACTGAAAGTTCTAGTAAAAATAATTATATATATATATACATACATACATATATATATATATATATGCATTTTGACACACATCTTGTATTAGGTATTAGACCTTAAAAAAATGCATACAATTCACTCTATTCCTACTAAGACAAATAAAAGAAAATATTTTTTCCCTGCAAACTTAAAAATGTAGTAGGGTCAGACAGATTGAATGTGATGCACTACTTTAGAACATGATGGAGTTCTGAAGCATCCATGTAACAAAGGTCTTGCATTGTTTTGCTGAATTAGTGATTTTTTTAATCTGATTTTCTTATGACTATTAAGAAAACATTGTTCGGCGTAAATCTTTCCCATTATGTGCATTATTTATGTTCATTGTACTAAAATAAAACTTATAAAATGAGCTTATTATGGTCAAGCTCTAGCTTTCCAGATGATGATATTAAAGTATTACAAAAAAATATAGAAAAGCATGGATACTGACAATGTAAAATCTGAATACATGCATGCACACACACACAAATGCAGAACTTTTCAACTTTGTGCTAGTGATGTTTATCATACTCAAATAAATACACTATACACAAGTTTGTCTTTCTCTTTTGAATCTGCTGTGCTGCTACTCAAAAGGTACTAATCAGAAATCTTCATATTTCCTGTTAACTCTCAACAAGCAGCAACTGAAAAGATCTTTCAGAAAATACGTGGCCAAAGTGTGGTCCAATTGGTTATCCAATAAAGACATAGAAGAAGACCTGTGCGTCACAGATTGTGCAAGATGAAGGAAGTTGACTTTCATATGAAACTAAGAAGCTAAAGTGGATGGAGAACTCCAAGTGCTTCCTTAGATAATATTGTTTTACGATTCCAATGTCTTGTACTTTACAAACCTGAAATTCCTTTCAAACTAAATCAGAAATACAAAAAGAGATGATCTTCTGTAAAAATCTCACAAAATGAAGACCAGTTTGTGGCAAATGTTCAAGAGCATAGCCCTTAACTGCTTTATAATGCCTCTGCCATTCTAGTTGGTATTCCTGAAATGGAGCTCTTATAGTGCTGTGCTTTGTATTAGTTGCTAAAATGGTGTTGATAACACTCCAGTGTTTTGACTACTGCTGAGCAGTGCTGGCACAGCAGCAGCGCTGTCTCCCCAACATTCCACCCTCCCACCTGGCTGGGGGTGGTCAAGACCTTGGGAGGGGACATAACCAGGATAACTGACCTAAATTGACCAAAGGGATATTATTCCATACAATATGATGTTTGCCTTGATATAAAAGCTAAGAGGAAGGAGGAGGAACACAACTGTATTTTAGAGCAATCCTTATGTGTGCTGAAACCCTGTTTTCCAGGAAGTGGTCTGACATCACTTGCTAATGGGAAGCAGAGAATTAAAATCTTTGTTTTTTTATTTCGCTTATGTGTGTGACCTTTTGTTTTTGTTTTAGCAAACTGCCTTATCTCAACCTATGAGTTACTTTTCTTCTCTTACTTTCTGAGGGGGGTCATAAAGCAAATTATTGGCCACGTGGCATCCAGCTGAGGTCAACCCACCACAGTCACAGTTTGAATTCATGCTCCACACTGCCACACTGCTCCACCCTGTCAGTAGAATATATCTGTATGATGCATTCCTAGCATTGGTGAACAGTACATTTTCACTTTCCTTCTCAGAAATAACAGTAATTTTTATGAGAACTTCTTTAAAATAAATAAATAAATGAAAGGAGAAAAATTATCTGAAGTTTGGATGCTGACATAAACCAAATCTTCTTGTGTGGTTTTTTAGTCTGGCAGCATTATAAGCAAAAGAAAACCATGTCGTAATAGAATGTATTAGGCAACCTGTAATAACAGAAATTGATGCCAATTCTTCTCTTAACAGTAATGATACCATTTAGGAAGAAACAGCCTCCCACTCCCACCTCCCCCACTGCCTCAGCTTTGCCCCTTTCTTTTGAAGGGATTTTATTCACTGCATGTAAAATGAATCCACTAAAAGTAATAATGCTAGCTGGTGACATTTCTCCTTTGGTGAATATAAATCACTTGAAGTGATAAATAGGATTTTTAAAGGACAATGGCACTTGGCAAGTATTTCTTGCAGCTGTATACAGTTAAAAATTTTCATTTTACCTCTAAGAAAGAAAATACTGAATATTTTGAAGTCTAATAACTTATCAGTAATACATCTGAAATGAAACAAAGATACATGTTGAACAGAAAAGATGATCATCCCAGTGACCGTCTCTGTGTAGACAAAAATACTTCAGTCTGAATTGCAGACATCTTGAAAAATACAGCATTGAAATAATTGATATAAATGTTCCATTGAAAATAAGGAAAATTGTATAAAAATGGGGATCATTATTAAAATTGAAATGAAAAATAAAATAAAATAAACTACATAATAAAGTAGTACAATAAAAACCAGAGAAATTGGACTTGACAGATTGCATGGTTGATGGTTCAGAAAATGTCAGAAAACCTGCTCTGCAAATGAGGAAGTAGAGTAGGAAAGACTCATCAATTTTAGCAATTAATTATGGGATTTCAAAAAGAGGTGAATTAAGAGCAAAAAACGCCCAAATCCTATTAAAGGGTATAAAAAAGTTAACATATTTTCTAACAGACGTAGTGTAATCCAGTGTCATGTCTGGGCTTGCATTGGTAGGCCAACTTCAGGCCAACTTCAAAACAATGGGCAGTCACCACCAAAACTTCACAAACAGTATTCCAGCTTTGTCCACCAAACAATGAAAATATACAAAAGATTTTTTTATTCCTGGTTAAAAAAAAAAAAATAAGGGTAAGGCTCAGTAAACCCATACTTGAGATAACAATTATGCCTGGAGAGAGAGAGAGAAAGCGATCGATTAAGTTGCACAGCTGCAGCCTGCTGTTCAACCCACTTCAGTGTCTGTGTCATCTGGTTTCTGAAGCAATGGAAATCAGAAGCTACTGAGTATAGTTAATCTGTTTGTGCTAGGTTAGCAACTGCATCATAATGAGCACTCCTTCAAACACCTTTGAGCATCACTGTTAATGTTCAGTTATTTTTAAAATAGTAGTAATATAAGTGAAAAATTAATCATACTTACAGACACAAACAGGAGTTTGTCCAGACCACTTGTGATCCTGTAGACAAATTCTGACGGATGTACCAACAAGTCGAAAGCCTGGATTACACTGGTAGACCACAGTGTCACGATAACTGAAGCCATCTCCACTAATATGACCATTTACAATTGGGTCTGGAGAACCACAGTGACCAGCTATAATAAAAGAACAATGTATCAGAGCATATATTTTGACAATCTTTGCCAAAATTTACAAGAACCCCCCCAAATTTCAACTTTCCTTTCAACAGACAATATATTTAGAGTCAATTACTTCACTGTGCAGAACAAGTTCTCAGGTATAAAACTTACAGATGATATTTCTTCTACTTATTTGAAGAAGAAAATCATGAATAAGGGGAATTGGAACTCTCTGATGAAATATGAAAGTTAAAGACCTCACACTTGTCTGAGGAAAAAGGCAACCTTAATAAGGCACTTCACCCTACAAAAAAGTAGAAGGTGGATATTTCAAAGTGTACTGACCAAACTGGAAAGCACTATAAAGAAGAGCACAGTATAATTTTTTCCATGAATATGAATTTATAAGCATTTTCCAGATAGATAAAGGCATTGAAAGGAAGGAATGTTTATCAGCACTAACTCCTTACTTTAGCTGCTGTTAAACAATACAGAATGCATTACTTCAGTATAATTGCAGTCTTGTCACTAAGGAAATCAAGTAATGCTTTAATTCTGTCCATTCTGTTTGAAAACAGAAGTGCTGAGCAGGAAACTATTTCTCTCTACTGATTAAAGAGAAGAAAAAGGTTCTTTTCTCTTTCATGACACTGATTAATTACAACCACAGTAATTTCATCTGAGACTATGCTAAATCCAAGACTATGCTAAATACTCATTTTGAGAGGTGACAACTGCAGCTAGAATGGAGGTTCAGGGTGTGATATTCTGTTTCACTCAGACTGTATCCATCAACAATAACTTGTTTGTAACTCATCTTTGGAATTGAATCTACTTTGTGAGAAAGCCCTTTAATGATGCTACACAGTCTATTTCATTCACACTTTACGGTTTCTCTAAAACACTAGAAGAATAAAACATGTGCCACTTGATTAGGTTTTTCATATATATAGGATTTTTATAATTATCCTAATTGTGGGATTGATGATACCACTAAGGAGACATTGTGGTATTGTTCTGCAAATTTATGGAAGAAAGTATGAATACAAGTTTTTCACACCCAGCTACTCTTCCCCTCACAACAGAGGATATGACAACAGAGAGTAATAAGGACATTGAAAGCATATTTTTTCTCCTTCTCATGGGATAATTTATATTACTTTTCTCAGTCCAAATTATTATAATATTACCTCTCTTTCCCTTTTCTCTCCTCCAGTCTCACTCAGCCTCTCCTTGTCTATCACATACTCCAGGCCTTGGCCCCTTAATGGGCCCTTCCCCTGAGCTTGTTTCACTTTCCAATCTCTGTCTTGTATGGTGGAGGACACAAAAACTACACACAATTTTCAACATGAGTGCTGAAGAGTTAATAGTAACCATGACCTGCTGACTATGCTGCTGCTCCTACAGTCCAGTCTGTGATATCTGCAAAGCCACACCTTTAACCATTAGTGAGCAGCCCCACTTGGTCACAGGGGTTGCTTTCTGTAAAGCTTGTCTTCACCCAGTCAGTTCCAGGCCAGTACTCATCAATGGCAATATTCTAGGCAAAGTGCAGAATTCTGTATTTGTCTTTGCTGAACTTTATGAGCTTCCTGCTGGTCCATTCCTCCAGATTTTGAAGGTCCCTCTGTCTAGCAGTACTACAATCTATGTAACAACTGTTATCATTTGCTGTCATCCTCAACTTGTTGAGGCTGCATCCCAACCTGTTATCCAATACACTGACTGAGTGTGGGCCTCAGTGGTAGTACGGGCCTCAGTATTCATCCCCTGTACCCAGTGGGTACTAGTCACACTTCAAATCAAGAAATACTGTTCTCAGAGTTTGTTCAATTACTTTCCATCCATTTTGCAGTCCTCCCATCAGTTCCTGTCTTCTGGCTACAAGTATACTATGGGAGATTGTTTCAAAAGTTTTGCTACAATACACAGTGAAAGAAAACTACTCCTGAAATCTGCTGTCATTTGTTTTCGCTTTCGAGACAAATCATAAAGATTTTACAAACTCTTTCCTGAGATACAGAAATTAGTGTACTCATCCAGCCCAAAATCATAAATTGATTCTACATACACCAGTGGGTAACATAAAATGATACCGGTTTTCATCTATAGCTGTCCTGCATTACATTCATGCACATACAATATAGCTAAAGACACCTCTCACTCATTATCATTCTTTTGAAAAGGAAAGGCTCATTCAGAGCTTTCTGGTGTTTGACTTCTGATTTTTACAGGCTTCAGGTAAGTCCTTAAGTCACCTCTGAAGTACATGTGGGGCATATTGTCTTTGAATTATAGGAATACACAACTATCAGCATTCATATCTTCTAGCTTTAAAATTTAAGAATTTACCTTGTCTGAATTGACTCTGGAGGAGCCTGCATAGATCCATTGACCTTGTTGAGAATTTAGGATCTTATATTGTACTCTAAATCGTGCCTAAATTAGGGGTCTAAAGTACGTGGTGTGAATATACCTTGTGTGACTGAGTGTAAGAGAGGCAGGAAGGGGTTTAAGTAGCAGAAATACAACCTTCTGCAGCATGCATGTGGCAACTCAAATTTAGACTTTCGCAATCCAAGCTGTTCAGTATTTTTGGCACTATGGAGCCTGTCTGATTTTGAAATAGCAAACCTAAGTTGTGATTAACAACCTGCCAGCTCTAAATGTGATCTTATTTTGTCTAGTGAGGTACACCCATGCATTTAACAGTTCTAAGCACAGGGTTGTATTCAACAATGAAATCAATCAAATAGAAACCAAAGTCCATCAAAGCTTTTAGAAAAAGAATTGGGAAGTATTGTAAGACACACATTGCTTTTACTGCAGTAATAGATCCTGCAAGAGGACTTGTGTTCATTACAAGAGGACTAGATCTTTTTTATAAATAATTTTAAATGCAGAATGCTGATAGTCTGGTGTAGGGGAAAAAAAAAAAAAAGTTGTTAGTTAAGACCAAGGAGATGAGATAATAGTAGTGGATACAAATTTCAATGCAAATTTATAAAAAAATTAAATAAACAAAATTCAACAGCAAATTAATCTTGGACAAGAAAAGGATGAATTCATATAAATTAAATTCAAGTTGTATAGAGACACAGTCTTTCCTAACTATGAAAATAAAATGGAATTGTTCACTATGCACTATGTACTGTAGCTACTGTAGACAGCTAATATTCTGAGGGGTTCAGTGTAAAATTTATTTCTCAATAATCAGAACAGAAGAAAAAAATCCTCTTTTCCAGACCTCCATGAGCAGGGGTAATTTATAATACAAACAGAATTCATTGAGATATGTATATGTTGGCAGTTAAATTATCTGGTGTATAGCCTTTCAAAAAATAAAACCACTACATAAGCACTAAATACTGTAATAATTGATCAGATTGGAAAGTGCTATTTCAGGTTATTCAAAATGAATGAATGTTAACATATCTTTATGCTTGAAATCATTACATGCAGGTGTCAGGCAATACTTTGGCAATGAATGGTATAACACACTACAAAAACTTACAAACATAATAACATCTTGTTTTTGTTTTTTGGTTTGGGGTTTTTTGTTTAGTTTTTTTGTTGGTTTTTTTGTTGTTTTTTTTTTACAATATACTTTGCAACAGAAGAAATAGCTATGAAAAATACTCTTACAAATGCAAAATTTTGTGCTGTTGAATCTTCACAGTTACAGTTCCAACATATTTTAAATTTCAGTCAATCTCAGTCCAGGGATAATCTGACACCAATAGAAAGCTGATGTGTTTTCAGATACAGCCCTCTGTATAGTTCCACTGTGGAACTGATGAACTTATATACGTGAAAAAATAATGCCAAATCATAACATTCCCTTAACTAGCACCTCAGTGAAATCCTTTTCTCCTAAGAAAAAAGATTTATTTTACTGCTTTGCTTCTCTAAATGTCAAAAGAAGTAGCAATTAGTGTACTCTGCTCATGCCATTATTTCCCACATCAAAATGACATAATTCTTAATATAACATACTTAAAACTGAAATTAAAGTGTGAAAATATATCAAGCCAGAGAATTGTTCTTACTTTCTTCTGACAAATTTTGCCAGAAACAAATGCATCTTGCTGGGAAGCTAGTAATAATGAACTGACATTTAGAAGTTAGGTTAGCTCTGTGAGACAATAGTAAGTACTTTGGACTACTCCGTACCTTAAGAGATAACATACGGTAAATCTATATTCATAAAAATTGTACTACAAACATTGCTCTTGCAAAATGAAGGAGTCAATCTGGAATACATTATGAAAGATTATAAAATCTCAATTCAGATATGAATTACATTAAATCATGCTGGTTTCTGTTTTTTTTTTTCTGAAAACATTCTGTCTCTACTTTCCTTTCTGCTGCAGCCTATTATCTGAATCAAAAGAAATAAAAGGTGGTCATCAGGGCAAGCAGAACACAAACTCTGGGATTTTATCTCTGCCTCTGAGAGAAGAGTCCCACATTTCTGTATTTCTCCTTTACCTCATCAAATTTCCTGCTCTATATTGATGAAGCATAGACTTAATATGCAGTTGATAATTCCACTATCTTTTTCATCAAATTTAGATTATTATGCTTTTGTCTGTTAGTGATTATTGTCTTGTGACTTGCAACCTGTTTAGAAATATTTTCTCTAAAAGTATTTTCAGGCATTAAACATCTCCAGAAATTCAGGATGTTGAAACCAGTACTCTGTTAAAACTCATGTTTATCTTATGATACCCGCTATTGTCAATAACCTTCTAAGATGAAATTTACAATCCTTGGAAACTGGGTTTATTTTAAGACATGGTTGAGTTGGTATGTGGTATACATTGGTGATGTGTAGCCATCAAACCTGGGTATTGCAATGTAGATGTCCTTTTCCTTTTAATGGAATATTCTTCCAGTGTTTTAAAATGCAGCTCTGGTTTTCTACATTTTGCTCAGGGGAACTGTAGCCATTTCTTTCAGTTTTGCACCGTGGTGATAGCATGAACTCAAAGCTCAATAACTGCAAACACCCCTTACGATGGTTTTGTGAAGTACCTTGGCTTAGATATTTAAGGCAAAACAGCACAGATTACCTACTTATCACTTATATATATACAGAGTAATGAGCACCAGAAACCTGATAGGCCAAAGGTCTGTCTGAACACAGAAAGACAATGACGGCATTAATGTTGAGAAAGTTAAAAATTAAATCAGATGTATTGGTATTATTTCTTTACATATATGTTAAACTTCTTTCTCATTTTGTTTTAGCTCGGTTCACTCAATTGACAATATCAGGGTTCCTTTGGATGGCATGAAGGTTTGAAGAACTGATGTTCAGAATTTTTTTTTCCGCTGTTTTGATTTAAACTAATTTCTTCAGACAGGACAAAAGTATGTTATTCTTCATAACATACTGGAACACATATTTATCCACACTCTTTTAATAGGATGTTTTGAAGATACCAAGGTTGGAATTTTATTTTTCACAGGTAATTCTCACAGGTAAATGCTGATATACTTTTAAAAATCTTATGTTCCTACAGAGTGGGAGAAAAATGGATTTTATAATTTAGAAAGGAATTAGCACAATTTATTTAAAAGTTTTAAGTTAAAGGGTACTGTTTCGTAAGTATATAATTAGTGAAATAGTGCTCTATCCTACCTGAAAATTTTACAAGTGACTTCTGGACAGAGAATAATTTCTGACAATTCATGTTACAGGTACTACCATTTTCTTATAAAACAATTATTTTATTGTTTCATTGCTGAAATAAACAGAAATATGGATTTTTTCTGGACAAGGTTCTTAGTTACTCTAGTTTTTTTAGGTGGGCTTTTAAAAATAAATTAATTATTTTCTCTGCAAAGCAATTCAATTCTTGCATATAGTAGGTGGACAAACTGTTTTGTTAAAATGTACTAGATAGGCATGAAGTACCACGCTTTCTGCTAAAATTATGTGGTGAGGCAGAGAATAAAGACACTTTTTATGTGAGGTTGAACTGTGGAAAAGAAAGAAGAGATTCCTCCTTTCCTGAGAGCAACTGAGTATGTTTAACTATAGGACAAGAAGAAAATCTGCAAAATGAGGGCAGACAATGCAAATAACAGATTCCATAAAAAAAATACTGTCCACAACCAAGAAAAAAACCACTGCTGATCCTCAAATGCTACTCAAAAAGAGAACCTTATGACTATATGTCATGGGTTTCTCTGATTAGAGTTTTTTTTTTTTTAAGAGGAAGATTGGCTTCTGTTGGAAGCCTCTGGAAGTTTCCCTCCATCCTATAGAGCAGAGCCAATGAGGGCCAGCTCCGAGGAAAACTTCCTGCTTTTGAACCATTAAGTTACGCCCCTGCGTGAAAACATATTTAAGAAGCTGTTGCGCAGTTAAAAAGGGGCAGCCATGGATTAACAACATCACAACGCAGACATCAAGGTCAGTGCAGGAGGAGAAGAGGAGAAGGAGGGGGAGGGACCCCACGGATCAGGGAGAGGACTTAAAACTATTTTTCCCTGACTACGTTGGTGATGACCATGGTGATTACGAGCTGTCCCCTCGAAGCCCATGGAATCCATCGGGGTGCAAAGACCCCCCTGCCAGAGCAGGGGGAGGCATGAAAGAGGCTGTCGCTTAGCAGGAGGCCCCCAAGGTGGAGTGGTGCCCTGCAAAGATTTGCGACCAAGACCCACGGAGGGAGAAGCCCATCCTTAGCAGAGGGCCCCAAGGTGGAGCGGAGTCCAGCAAAGATCTGCGACCGAGACCCACGGAGGGAGAAGCCCACGCTTAGCAGGAGGCCCCCGAGGTAGAGTGGAGTCTTGCAAGGTTTTGCGGCCGAGACCCACAGAGGGAGAAGCCCACGCCTAAGCAGGTACAGCCAGTTTTTTCATGAGAGACTGCACCCCATGGAATGACCCACGAGAGAGCAGAGGATCGCTTTCTCGTGGCGGGGACCCCACGGAACACAAGGGAAGGACTCAGAGTTATAATTCCCCTGTGACTGTGGTGATGACTGTGGTGAAGCGAGCTGTCCCCTTTGCAGCCCACAGGAAAGCCCCCTGAAATAGAACTGGTGCTTAAGTCTTGGACTTACATCTGCGAATGGCTGACCCAACAACAACAGACTGTAAACCTTTCACTCCCCGACCCCCACACCATCAGGGGAAAGAGAGGGGCATGGACAGACCGAGGGGTGGGGGTGTAAAAGTGTTTTCTAACCTGTTTCTATTTCTTATTTTTAGTTTTAGTTTGTTAGTAATAAATTAAGCATTATTCTAAGTTCTGCTTTGCCCGTGGTATTAATCAAAGCTCCTCTTTCGGTTGTTATCTCTAGTCGTAAATTCCTAGCTGATTTTCTTTTCCCTTCCTCTGGAAGGTGAAAAGTGTGGGGGGAGAAAGGCCTTGAAACAGTTTTGCTGGACACTAAGCATTTATCGGGGAGTCAAACCACCACACTATATTAGGACTGTAAACCAATATCAGTAGATCTGAAGAGAGTAAAAGCAGGGATGAGAACTCAAGGTCCAAACTATATAAATCCTAGGGTTTGAAAGTGTGTTGATTTTGCTTCACTTTTGGTTGTCTCTTGTTTGTTTCCCTTGACTGAATGTTCAATATGCTGAACACTCCTTTGTAGTTGGAATGTATCAGGAATACTTCTGGACTGAAGCTTATCTTCCAGCATAGTTTCATCACACACCCTGCTCCACAAAGAAAAGTGTTGTGAATGTGGGAAATTATTTGAGTCACTTGCAAACCCTACTGGTTTGAAAAGCACAGTGACAACATAAAATATAATTTAATTTCTAATAAAAAACATATATGCTAATAGAATAGCACATAATCATTTGCAGTACACAATTACCCCGTATTTAAGATACCTTTACTTTTCATTGATTTAAAAAAGTTGTTGCTTGATGAGAGCTAAATTCTAGTCCTTTATACTGTTTCTTTAAGATAAAACAAAATGAAAAACAGAATTTTTTTTTTTTTACCTAGGCATTGTGTTTCGGTGCCACTCCAGAGACCATTTGCCAAACATTCTCTCACATGAGAACCAACTAATGTGTATCCTGTGTTGCAAGTGAATATTGCAGTAGCTCCATACACTGTTAAGGTTCCAATCTTATTTCCATTTGGTGGAGATGGAAGACCACCACAGGAGATAACTAGGGGGAAAACAAACAACAGAACAAACTGAAATGTGAAAGTGTTTTCCATACTTTTTTAGATTGGAAAACAATATTTTTTAGACTGGAAAACTTCATATTTTTTTTAAAAAGCAAACACAATAGGAATAAATATACGAATATAAGAATAAACGATAAAAAAAAGAATGAATTCTTTATTCTGCAGAAAAAGTTTAGAATTACGCTTGATTTGGCAATACATGTTTATTCTAAATCTGAAAATTCATTGGGATACTTTCATATCTTGACCGCAGCTCAAACCCCATCGATATTTTCAATTCTGAAACAAGGAAATTACATGAATTCCCAGGAAGGTTGTGGTTATATTCCATGTTTGCATACTCATGGCTAGTCTTCAAATACACTTTCCCTGGCCATTTTAAGTCTTGTGTTCATTGAAAAATATTATATATTTTTAACATGTAGTCCTCTGAATTGTTATGAACTGTCTTTTTTTTTATTTTCCACTACTATTCATAAGCATATAACATATATGGCAAAATGATACATGTTCTGGTTTGGCCTAAGGCTAGGCTTGACCCTTTATCACACAAACCTTCTGTGGCATCAGCTTCAACACACAGCTATCACATACCATGTGAAAAATTACCTTTTAAGAATGTATCAAACTCTAATTTAACTAAAACTATTCTGTCATTTCTTCTGTTTCTAAAAAATATATATCTTTTTTTTTTTAATTCAAGATGCAGAACAATGTCTTCAAGAGCTTTAACTCTATTTTATTATATGTAAACATAAATCATGAGTTTACTTCTAAAAGCATGCTGATCACAACTAAGCTTCCTATCTGAAACCTCAAGGTCACATTACTCTATATTTTAAAAGATTCACTATAGAAAACAACATGGAATTGGGCAGAAGTTGGTTAAAATTAAGTACAAGCCACTGTGCAGTTAATTCAGTCATAATCAGAATATTTTCTTATGCACATAAGGTGTCCAGAGATGAGTAAGACTCTTTTTGACTACAATTGAGTGACATTAATGTAATTTGTGTATTAGCCTAACATTATAATTTCTAATGCTAATCCTGAGTATTGATTACACTTCAACATATGTTAAAAAAAAAAAAAAATCAAACTCTATTCCTAAAATGCAATGGAATTAACTGTTCTGAAAATATTACAAATACTTTAATGGTTTTAATTACAGTTTAAAATACTTAAATAATGAGCTGCTTCATGATTTGCTAGGCATCTATTTAGCATATTTGTAAAACAATAAACTTATGAATTAGATCTCAATCTAGAATCCCCTCTAATTTGAAGTTTTGCAATTACTTTGGAGATACTATTGACAAGTAGATATTGATAAATATGATCTAAATGCCTTATCAGTGTTTCAGTTGACTTTCCTACTGCTTCAGAAATACCAACAGCTAGAACCTAAATTTATATAATCTATACTTAGCATGTGAATGACATAGAGAAAGTTAACAGTAGACTCCTCAAAATACTTTACAGTTTGTTTCTGGATTTTAATGATTGTATACAATGGAAATATTACCAAACATTTCTAGACGAATGAAGTTTGCCATAATTAAATCCTAAGAAGTCTTCTAGCAGAGGGCAAAATAATGTACCTTTCTTATAAATTAACTAATGTATCTTCAATCAGCAACTTCTTGTGTTGCTCTAACTAATACTTTGTTCTTGCTTAACTGCATCCCATGTGGATCATCTCATTTTCTACTTACACAAAATTCCTGTAATTGTAGAAGCTCAGCAAGAACTAGATTTTCAAAGATTTCTCAGCAATAGCTGCATATTAGGCAGTAAATACAAAACTAGACTTTTTACTATGTGTGCACAAAAAGAAAGGGGTACAATTGCAGTCAACTGAATTAAAAAATTAACTAGTTTTAAAGCTAAGAATTAAATTGATACAGTTATTTTTGTTTTTTAAGAGAGATAGAAGAGTCACCTCATTTTTTTCAAATGAATACTTTTAAAAAGAAATGTTCCCTGTCAAAATTAATAGAATAAAACAGAATTAACATAATTCCACAGCCCATCAACATTTAGGTAAGATCAAATACACTGCCTTCTTATATATATTGTAATGACTACTCTTACTGGTATCTCTCTTAGCCTTGTTGTAAAAACACCCTAAATACGTTTTTTCTTTTCTATAAGTATTGGTTCATATGATTTTTAGTTTAATGGTGTACATCCTTCTTTGTTCTCTTTTCTTTGTTCTTTTCCTATACTGACATTGCTCTCTAATACTATATCTGTAAATTCCATGCCTTAGGTTTGTAGCCACACACTTCCCAGTACCAGTCAGAGATTGTGTGAATTTATAGTTGAACCACCCTTGGAAGTGATTCAGCACTCTCTGAGATGATTTTGTGTGTTCTCTCCAGCTGCTGTTGAAGAAGGCTGAGAGTCTCTCCCAAGATCTTTTTAGTATCTACCAGATTAGTTACTGCAATTTGTCCCATGTGGCATTAGGAAGGCGATCTTTTTTCATTGCCACAGTACATCATACTATTTATTTGGAATATGAAAAGCTCTTTGCTCTTTACGTTCATTCTATTATCCCTGTCATAGAATCCTATAAAATACTTCTGGTATCATTTATGGTGTCTGCAGACTTAGCAGAGTCTGACAGCATAATTATTCTATTTGCATTTCTTAAAAAATACCAGAAGGCATAATTTGCTAAGTTGTTCACCTGATCCTGAGAATTCTTTCCTACTTTGCTACCAATATCTCACTGAAATCACACACTACTCTGAAAAAATTAATGTTTAAATTTTATTTTCAGTTCTGCTTAGTATGCTGGGCCTGTCAGTTGACTATTTTCCTTCAGATGTTGTGGTCCTCTGTGCTGTCCTGGCATTGCAAGCACCTGTAAGTACCACTACAATGTAGAAAAACTTCCTACTTTAAGGGTTGCAGTACCAGCAGATGAGCCAAGTACCCTCTCCAACTAAAGAAATGAAATTTTGGAGGGATTTATTAAGCATTTGACACTGTAACCCTTGACAGCTGTATGATCCCACTGAAAATGTCAACTTTCTCTAAAAGTTTAAACAGCAAAAATCAGGGCTGATGTAATTTATGGTATTTTTTTATGAAGACATTATAAAAGGTCATATGTATGTTTTTCCAACAGTATAGTTTAAACGCTTTGCCCAAGAGGTCAAAGCACTATCATCTTCAAATTTAACTCTAATCTGGAATCTTCTAAAGTAGTAACATTATCTCCTGTTGTTTTCTAAATACTTATTCACCATCTAGTCAAATAAATACAGATTGATTTCTTGATGCTACTTTATTGAATCTTGTATGAAACATATTGTACTTAACACCTAAAGAGCTGGAATAAATTAATTTCACGTTAATGAAAATTTCACATTTGCTTACTTACAGGAATGTGATAGCAAAATAGTTTATTATAAATTATTTATAAAATAAAATACATTCATTAAAAACATAGGATATTCTGCAAACATGTTCCTTACCCTTACAACTTGGCCTTTCATTGCCTACACTCCAGGTTCCATTACTCCTGCACTGTATGAGTCTTCGACCCAATAAAAAATATCCAGAACTGCAGCTGAGCATGACTTGAGCTCCATACTCATTTAGTGACCCAGAAATCAGTCTCCAGACAACATGTTCTGAGAGCAGAGTCTCTATGCTGGGGCAAGTTACAGCTGTGAAGAAATGACATGTACATATTAGCATTCTGCCCCTAAATTTCTTCACAAGTATATGTCTTGCCTTACTGGCAGATGTTTCACAATGTAAGACTTAAAATACCATAATTATTTTGGAAATACTAGTTCCAAGAAAAATAATTTAAAAACATACAGTGAGTATTACAAATTGATCATGAGTTTGTAGTATATTTTCATTTAGTGAGATGCAGTGGAACAATGATATACAGTTATACTCTCTAATGTGATTTATTTAAAAATTTCAAAGATAAAACACATCACAGACTCCAGTGGATGTAAAAGTGAAAGCAAATATTGCTAAATAATTTTTGCAAAGCTCTAAGAACTTCTTGAAACAGGTCACCATAAAAGCTGTTAGCACACATCAAAATGCTAATTACTATAAAACAGTATACTGTAGGTATACAGGGAAATTACTTCATTCTAGTTTAAAAGACTTAAAAAAAATAGATAATATTTAGGAAGATTTGTAGAGTGATTTCAGTTCTGTTGCTTTTAGTGTTTCAGATTTTGTAAGAGAATGCAGTTACTGCCAGTAGGCAAGAACTGTAGCTTTTGTTCTTCATAAGGTTTAATATAGCTACGAACCATAGCATTTTAAAGTAGTGTTCAGTTTGAATTTGATGATCTGTAATTTAAGATAAAGTACACAGAATGTTTACAATATTTATGATATTGACATGGATTCTATCTTATGTGACTATGTCTCTGTAAAGATTAGACTACTTTTATGAAAATATTTATGACTACTTAGGTATCTTTCACCATGTTACTCAGAATTTCTCTGCTATAGAAAATGTCTGGGTGAATTAGTGATTGTTTATGTCACTATGTGACATTCGCCAAGTGAATGCTTTAGAAAAAGCTTCTACCCCAGAAACATGAGAAAAGCTATATTTCCCAAGGAAAATCAACCAACAAAACAAAACAAAAAACCCCACAAAACAAATAAACAAAAACAGCCAAAAAAAAAAATGTAGCAGGAAATGAGTTTCCTTGTATGTTGCTTAGTTTAAAACAAAAGCATTAGAAGTAACTGTAAAAACTCCAAATGAAGAAATAAAAAGAATAATCTGGTTCTCATTTATGCCATAATAAATTTATACCATTCTATCATGGAAAGGACTAACAAAGCTGATAAAAAAATATTAAAAAAGTACATATTCTGTAGATTTCACACAGTCTGAGAGGTATAAAGAGGTTTTGTCACAAGTATGAATTTGCTAAGAAAGAGATTAGTCCAGGTAATCACTGAAACAAAGGGAAAGTGATAGAAGCAAAATTCCTGCAAAAATTTAGATTCTCACCACTTTTCAGAATACCTCTGTTAATACTAGAATCATACATTTACCTTTTCCAATAGTTATCTTATCCAAGTAAAATTATGGCACCTAGGAAATACAGAGCTGAACACAGCATATCTGTGAAGCTGTGTAAGAGTTTATGAAGGAGAAATCATCTGAAGAACTTTCAAATGACAGATTATAATGTTATATTGAGTTGAAACTGTAGAATATTTTCTTAGATTTTTTTTCAGTATATCTTAGGAAAGATTGCCAGCATACAATCACTTTGAAACTTAATAGTTCTTCACTTTGGCCTTTACAACAATATTCTGACTACTCAAGAACAATATCCCAGGTTAATGGAGGACTACTTGCTTTCTAATTTAATTTATTTTGGTATTGATAAGAAACTGTGTCTCAAAGCTATGCAAAGATTATAAACTATCAATCAAGAAACATTTATTATTATTATTATGATGTCTTATTTTTTGTTAAATATGCATACTGAAGAACTCCACTTAACACCTTTCAGATGACAATATATTCTAAATAGGAGCTTAGTGCCCCTGAACCTTAATATTTTTATCACTCCTCCTTTCAAATAATAGTTTTATTGGTCCTTTCAAAGATGAAAGTAAGTTTCTTATTTAGTCTAATAGCAAAAAAAGAATTAGTTTTAACCATAGGACATATCTTAAGACACTCAGAGATGAGATACTCAAGTATTTCAGAATATGTAAATAAGCCACATAGATGTTTCTTAGATACTGAGGTCAGCATGCAATTTATTCTTTCTTTATCTATAGATATACTTAGATTTTCAAGGACACTTTACAAACAACCATCAGATTGTGATACATGATTTTACAATTTCTAATTGAAGCTGTTACTGAGTACAGAATGTACTTCCAAGCTGTGTTGATGTAATCAACTAAAACTGTTGCTTGAAAAATTTTAATTTTACAGGGACTGATTTGATTTATTATATTCCTCATCTTTCAAGAAACAAACAAACAAAAAAAAAACTATTAACAGATGCTTGATTTTGTGCATGTGGTTTGTGAATGAGTGTATCAATTTGTCTCTTATGGTCTGTCTCAGGATCTTTCTGGACAAAATGTTCAGCACACAGCTGGATAAACACATCATGTGCTGGGTGAACAATCGGTTCATAGTTCGGGCACAAAGAGTTATAGTGAATGGAGTAATGTCAGACTGGCATCCAGTCACTAGAGCGGTTCCACAGGGCTCCATCCTCAGCCCAGTTCTCTTCAAGTTCTTCATTAATGACTTGTCAATAACACTTAATTGGGACAAGCTGTCAATTCCCTCAGGGGCAGAGAGGCTCTGCAGAGAAACCTCAACAAATTAGAGAGATGGAGAATCACCAACCATATGAAGTTCAGCAAGGGAAAGTGATGGATTCTCCATGTGGGATGGGGCAACCCTGGTTGTGTGTATAGACTGGGAAACAACGGGCTGGAGAGCAGTGATGCAGAAAGGGACTTGGGGGTCCTGGTGGATGGCCAGTTGAATATGAGTCAGCAGTGCCCCGGCTGCCAGGAGGGCCAACCATGTCCTGGGGGCAAAGCAAAGCATCACCAGCCGGTCAAAGGAGGTGACTGTGTGTGATTTGGGGCATCACAACATTAAAAAGACATGACGCTATTATAGAGTCCCCAAAATAGGGCGACTGGTGAAGGGTGAAGGGTCTGGAAGGGAAGCCGTATGAGGAGCAGCTGAGATCACTTGATCTGTGCAGCCTGGAGAAGAGGAGACTGAGGGAAAATCTCTTTGCAGTCTTCAACATCTTTGTGAAAGAAAGCGGAGAGGCAAGTACCAATCTCTTCACCCTCATGACCAGTCACAGAACTTGAGGAAATGGCATGAAGCTGATTTGGGGGAGGTTTATGGGGGATATAAGGAAAAAGTTTTTCAGTTTTTTTTTTTTTCACCTAGAAGGTGGTTGAGCACTGGAATCCAGGGAAGTGGTCACAGCACCAAGCCTGAGTTCAAGGACTGTTTGGACAATACTATCAGGTACATGGTGTGATTCTTGGTGTATTCTGCTCAGGGCCAGGAGTTGGACTCAATGATCCTGATGGGTCCCTTTCAACTCAGCATATTTTATGATTCTGTATTTGTTACTCAAAACACGAGAAAAAATTTCACTAAGCAAAATGTGGCAATGACTAAATGAATTTAACAAGAGCTTTGCAACTCCAGCAACTAAAATCTAGTAAGAATTTGTTCAGTGATATGCTCAGCTTTTAGTTTTAACTCTTCATAATTATTAATTCTTTGTAACTTCATTATTCTTTTTACTTGCTCTTCTTGTCAACAAACACATAGAACTATCTATATTTTTTAAGAATTTGAAAACCAAAAGACTGACCCTTCCCTTTCACTGGCTATTCTGTCTGCAAGCTTTTTCTTGTCTTTCCTTATTGTTAGGTGAGAAAAAAAAAAAAAAGACATCTCATGCTCCTCAAAAACATCTTGAATATTCTGACACTGAATGTAATTATTTTTTTCAAAGAAAAAAAAAAACAAAAACAAGTACAATGTATATTATGAAAAAAATATCTCAATTACAGGAATTTGTGATATTATTTTTGAGTACAATAGCACATGGTACTTGACTGCCATTCTTCAGCTGGTAGTTAACAACCACAAAGAAAGGAAAAGGGCATTTTGGTCTTAATATATGATGAACTTAATGCAATAATCTGAAATACATTTTTTCAAATACCCTCTTCCAACTAAATTCACTATCAGCTTAAAAAAGAGCAAGATTAAGGTGAAGTCTTGTACTATGTTTGAGATATCAATGTGACTTAAATTCACAAGCATTAGAAAAATTAGAAGACAGTAGAAAACCAAGTACTCCTAGGCACCACAGTGTTTAGGAACAAAGACCTAAGAACAACATAGGATCAATTGAGCAAGCTGATAGTTTCTGTATGCTAATGGAGAACACACAGCAAAAACATTAAACAGTTCTTGTTGATCAGCATATTTAAACAGGAAAGGCTTCAAAACCTCAAAATAGATAAACAAAGGATCACGTGGTATTCAATATCAGTCTGCCAAACCAGTCAGGTACATCAAGACAATCTGTTATCAGTCTAACGTATCTGGACTGGTTAAAAATGGCTGAACTAATGAACTGTTTTACTACAGTTCACTGAATAAGTACTCCATGTTACAAACCAAACATTGACAAAATACTCCAAAAAATACTTACTGACATTTGGGTTTGTTAAAGAAAATGTGAGGAGAATTATTGGGTATGGTGTTCTCAATGTCTTCTCAAAAAAACCACTAGCACAAATCTATGAGTTGGTGGTGAATTTTTGCCTGTTTATATTAGCAGTCTTTTCTGCATTTATACTACAACTGACATTTTAATCCCAAAGTACTTACAAGTCATAGTTCTATAACTAGAGATTGTACAAACATATTGAAAATTATAAAAAAGGCTAATAAAATTTATAATCAATTTTCAATTGATTTCTAGAAAAAATTCAATGTCTCAACTATCACTGTTACAATTCAGCACACCATGCCTTCCAAAAAAATCTAGTGAAATCTGCAGCATGCAGATTATACAAAGGTGCCATTAGCTGTTCTTTAAAATATTTGATATCAGATGAAGTAGCTTAAACTAATGAAGGACCCAATTTAAATCTTTGAATGAGTATATTAGAGTAATAGTGCAAAAGAGCAATGAAGTTATGCAGTTAGAGGGACTATCGTAGCCAATTTAAAAGTTAGAAGAATTAATAAACCATAAGCTCAATTTCCTAGGTTATGTATCCACATACTTTCATGGAAAGAAAAGCAGTAAGAAAAAAGGCTAACAAGTGATCCTATTTCAGTAATATTACCTTAGTAAACATGCAGTGATCCAGACTCAGCATCAACACACATGGAAAATAGCCAATATTGGTCCTTTTTTATATATACTTATATATAAGTATAATCTGGTGAAATATATTTTCATATTCTTAGCTTACTAATTATGGTACTTGGCTTTAAAGAGCTGGTAGTGTACTTTGGCAAAATTGGGGAAAAATATAACATCATGATCTTGCAATAATGAACACATTCAGTTTTCTGATCTTGTGAAGAAAAGCATAGAAATAAATCATAACATTTGCTGTCATTTTTTTCACCTTCTGTCACAATATTTTAAGCCAGGTCCCTAGATCTGGTCAAAAAGAACAGACAGTGCACAGAACTGAAAGTTCTGCTTTGCATTATCTAAATCCTACTTTATTGCTCTTTTCTGCATATTTCTTAAAACAGCCTTAGGCCTCCACATATCCTGTGGAATAAAAAAGGCTGTGCTAGCACTCATTTCTAGTGTTCAGGTAGCTGTAAATCATGTTACTACATGGCTAGAAAAACTTTTAAACTGGGTATTAAAAATAATTATAATATTCTTAGGAATTTACATTAAACATTTTCTATAATGCAAAAATGCCTGTATTAAAAAAGATGTTTCCCACTAGCTCAGAGAACATTTCTTTTTGTGTTGCTCTGTCATGTAAAAAGTACTGCTTAACTTGTAAAATAGTTATGTGCAAACACAGGGACTGTATCACATCTCAAACTAGAAGAATTTTCTAGTGCCGGAATGTAACATTTTTCAAAGCTAACACATTCCCGAGATTTGTTTTCATGGAACATGAGTTTCGGGAGGAGGAATTACAAACTCTCTGAGCATTGAATGTTACATACTAAACAAAGAAAAAGGTTCTCTTGCTTCAGAACAGGCCTAGTATGACCTCCTTTATTGACTAAGTTCTCATACCAATTTTTTCTGTAGTTTCTTCCTATCACATAATGAATTTTTTACTACTGACAGTGTGGCAGAATTCATACTTTCTAGTTCATTCAGTTCTTAAGAACAACCTAGAACAACTCTTTCTTTATAACATTCAGAGAAAAAATAAGCAACACATTCAAGCTATGAAGAGACATCACTAAGGAGTTCTTCAGACAACCCCAGATTTAAATCAGTATTTCTTTTCTTGAAGAAAGAAAGTGCTAAGTGTCCACAAAATCAAAAACCCTAAGCAAATAGATTTAGTGATTCACAAAAAGATAACTATTCTTATCTGCCATCTCTAGCACATGAAATGTAGATAGTTCAAATCACAATGACGTTCAGAAAAAACTGTATACTACTTCTGTTTTCATTTCTATCTCTCCTATGAAGACAGGCTGAGAGCATTGGGATTGTTCATCTTGGAGATGAGAAGGATCTGAGGAGACCTTAGAGCACCTTTAAGTACCTAAAGGGGGCCTACAAGAGAGCTGGAGAGGGACTTTTTGTAAGGGCCTGTAGTGACAGAACAAGGGGAATGGCTTCAAACTGAAAGAGATTAAGCTTAGATTAGATATTAGAAAGAAATTCTTCACTATGAAGGTGGTAAAGCACTGGAACTGTGGATGCCCCATCCCCCTAAGTGTTCGAGGCAAGATTGGATGGGGCATCTGGTCTAGTGGAGGGTGTTCCTGTCCATGGGAGGGGGTTCAAACTAGGTGATCTTTAAGGTTCCTTCTAACCTGAACAATTCTATGATTCTGTGAAATAGCAATACAGACAGACATCAGTTCCCTTCATCATGTGCAAGGGATCTCTATGCAGAATAACTGAAGAAATATACTTATTTGTCATTCAGTTAAGCTTTCTTAATAGATGTCTGCTGATTGGTATTTCCTGTAATTAAACTCAGTAGCCTAATGTCCACAATTCATCTGTGTCTTGCTGTATGACCATCATGAATCTTATTTTTCATGCTTCAAATGTAACGTAAATGCTTTTAAGGAAAAGAAAGGAGTTTCAAACATCTGCCTCAGGCATTATATTGTCAGAGGTATTTGGAGATGTTTCTGGAGACTAAATACATTTATTCTCACAGCAGCAGCAGTGAAATAAAAGCTTGTTATGCAGACTTTCTAGGCTTTTCTGCACTTTGCAAGCAAGAAATCTTTGATAAAGCATGCATGCCTCCAAATAATAATCCATCTTGAAAATATTGACTTTAAATTATCACTAGCACTTTAAATTAGCACTTCTGGATTTAGAAGTAATGGGATTTTTTTTTTAAACCAAACAAATATTTAGAAAAGGAGAAGAGAAAGGAGAAGAGAGAGGAGAGGAGAGGAGAGGAGAGGAGAGGAGGGGAGAGGATGGTAGAGTA
>VWZF01006743.1:0-66551 GCA_013396755.1 Sclerurus mexicanus | reverse complement strand
AAGGGAGAAGAGAGAGGAGAGGAGAGGAGAGGAGAGGAGAGGAGAGGATGAGACAAAAGTGTTTTGTATATTATAAATATTAAACAAACCTTTTTAATGTTGAAAGTTGTGCTAATGTGAATAGGCTTTGCTTCACAGGGTAGTCATTGTCTGGTTAAGTTTGATCTTTTCAATAATACAAGGGTTTTTGTTTTCAGTTGTTTTTGTTATTTTGCTTTTGTTTTGTTTTGTTTTTGACTGCAGATATAATGTTATTAATTCAGTATGTTTAATCCCCAGTTAGTTTATCTGGCCTCTTCCCTCAAGAAAAATCTGTTGACATTTTTGCTGATTAATCATTCAACTTATGTGCTTTGTATATTAGATTTTCTGAGAGAATGAAGCTCAGTTCAATACACTGAAGCGCTACCTTCCCCCCGCACTGGGCTCTGAATTCAGAGCATGTCTGTGTGATCGTAGCTGATTTTGAATATTCCTCTTTATGTACTCTGTGGAATTGCTGTGTACAGTTTTAGGCGCTGTCCATCAAGAAAGGTGTAGATCAACTGGAGATCGTCCAGAGGACAATAATGAGAATCACTGGTCCAAAAAGTATGAAGAGTGAGAATTAAACATGCAAGACAGTTAAGTCTACAAAAGATGTGACCAAATGCATTGGATTCAGAAGTCAACATGTTGGGAAGGGTGGGCGTAAAAGCACCAGAGGTGGCCTCTGTGAGCAGAGGCTGCTGGACACAGTCAGTTCCCAAGGGCCCACTCTCAGGACACAGCTGAGCCCATCAGCCATGATGGTGGCACTGCTGGGAACTGTGCTTGGAAAAGGGTAAAACTCTGTACAGGGAGAGAAAGAGGTAAAAAAAGAGTCAGAGCAGCAGAGGGAACACCAAGGTCACAGAAGGAGATGTTCCAAACACCGAGAGTTAGTGTTTTGCTGCAGCCCACTCTCAGATATTTTACATATAGTATTATAGTAACTATTAATTTTGAGATTATGTCCTAGACACTATTTTAAGTCACACTGAAGTCAGGATCAGTTAATTATTGCTTTGATGCAGGACAGAGAGAGGCAGTGGCAGCCCAATGCAAATGAGAGGCCATGTCATATGGTAGAGGAGTCTGCACTACATTAGCTAGTTCTGACAGAAGGCAAAAATGAAGATTGAAGGTTTCTTATACAGCTCAATTATCTACACTAATGATATTTTAAGAAATAATTTTTGCTTTTATTACTTTAGAAGCTACATTAAAAAAATTGACAGTTGATGGTGGTAACTGTGAAAATGGAGAAGGGCATTTTATTCATAATAAGAAAATATACAAGAAATGGAATTGTCTTACAATTTTAATTCAGATTTTTTGAAGAAGATAAACAAGGATCTTTTAATTAAACAAATTTATAGGCCTTCTCTACTTTACTGCATGCTAAATGATGATAAGTTCTTGAATAGCCACTTCAGGGCATATAAATATAAATATAAATATATATATATATATATATATATATATATAAACAAAACATCACCAGTGCAGATTTTCCTGGGAGTGATCAAGGGAAATACTCTTGAGAAATACATCCCCACTTACATTTGCAAACTGGTGGCCTCCCTTTGTTGCTCCATAATCCATCTTCTTGACACACTGCTGTTGCTTGTTGACTAGATTCCAGCTTGAAGCCCTCATTACATTCATATATCAGTCTACTGCCCAAAGTGAATTCATTACCTATAACTGAACCATTCCCAGGGGAGTCAGGGATACCACAAGATACAGCTGAAAAGAAAGGACAGAAAAAGATAAAAAAATTGCAATTTTATCATGTATATCTTTAAAATATTGTCCCAACATTGAAATAAGAAACATGGGTTAGTAATTTTGACATATTCATAACAACTGAAATTGATTTTCCATCATATTTACAACATTCTGATAAACATAACAGTTTTTCAAACATTGATAGAAACATTTTATAAATAATTATTTAGCTTAATACAATCACTACAGGGAGAGAATTTTCAACATAGGCTAAGGGCAATGGTTTATTTGCTAAGAAAAAAAAATCAAGAAAGTGCCCAAAGTGATTTGGTCTGAGAAGCAATGGACTGGACAATTCTTAAATGCCTTCTAATAGTCTGCTTCAATTCTCTCAGAATTTCTTTCAATCCTGCATTACTATAAACAAAACTTCATATTTGTTTGTTCTACACATATGAAATAATGTTATTTAATAATTCAATGTGACATTTTTTTGTCTGATGAGAAAAGCACCTGAATATATGACTAGATAGGAAAGGGTTCCACTTCAGGATATTATGCAGATATTTTAACACTTGTTTACATACTTGATTAATTCACTTCAGAATGTTACATATTATGTGAATCCAAGCTTACTAATTTTCTATATAATAAAGGCAATTACTTACTGAAAAATTTTCACCTTTTCTTTTGCTCCTTCTGAATTTAACTCCAGATGTTCTTTCTTCCTCACAAAGTTTAATTTGCTGTCAACTGAGTGAAATTTGATAGCATCTTGGGTGTTTTTTAGGCTTATTATTTATTTATTTATCCAGAGTTCATTTAACAGTATCTCACAATATAGAATTTTAGAGAAGAGTATAATTATTAAGATATCTGTTTCTGTCTCTTTTGGGAAAAGTCTCCAAGACAGGTGATAAGGAAAGGGTTCATGAGGCCCACACTTACTGCTCTTAATTGTGTTAGAGAAAGTAGAGAAGGGGAAGATAAAAGCAAGTTCTGCAGCTTCTGGGAGCAGTTCTTTCTATTAGACGTCATTCATCACAGCAGGAGTGACAGCTTTTCAGGGCTCTGGTATACTCAAAACAGTCACCATAGGTCCATCTGGTTAAACGCTCTATCTATTCGCCTAAAGGCCAGTTTAATCCTTTACATACAACTAGAACCTACTCTGACCTTCTGTCACATAAGCAGAATCTTTTACTTGCAAAAAGTTTGTTTGCATGCTGAAATGACAGAAAGTCAAACTGTCACTCTGTTTTAATACATCATAAAAACATCTTTGGATTCTCCATTTCAAGCCATAGTTACTGTGAAAGGCTTCACTGTCCCCAGAGCCTTGTACTATGTCCCCCACTGTCCTTTCAAGCCTTACAGTTACCTTCCGTCTTGTGGCGCTCTGTCTGAATTCTTGATGTAGAATGCAATTGGGTTAAAATTTAACTTCTTCTCAACATTGTCAGATGTCCTTTCTGACACCAAAACAATAATCTCTGTTCTAAGTGTGCATACATTTAGTTGTATATAAATAAAATTCAAAACTATGAGTCTCTCCAGCCATCCCATGTATGTGTCCATCTGTACACACAGGTGAACCTTCTATTTCCCCCTAAATATTACAAACATGAATTAACTTTAAATAGCTTAGCAGAGCAAGAAGATTCTGTCACTTGAAAAAAACCCCACCAAACAAAACAAAAAAAACCCAAACATCCCAATTCTGCTTAGATCCTCTTAGAAGCAAATCTGTTAGCATTTGCTCTTCATCTTTAGCAATAACCTTTCTAGAGACTCACTGAAAAGTTCAAGACTGAGAAACTCTCATGTGCAAGTTATTTTAAGAAATAAAAGATGTACAATGCCTGGTCATGCCTAGGTGGGCCTCTCAGTTATCTCAGGTCTGATGTGATGGCCAGTATAGTAAAGCATGTCAGAATCCATACTTACCTGTCACACTTCGGCACTTTCATTCTCAGTGTGTCCCTCAGCCCTCTACTGTCTCTCTTCTTTCCCTCAATTGTTGCTGAATCTTGTTCTGCTACACTGTCAAGGTATTCTCACTGTTGCTTTAGCTACTAATCATAAAAGCAGTTTGGACATTCTGATACGGTTCCTGTTACAATCTTTTCTGTTTATTTGTTGTTTGTTTCTCTTCTAGAAACTGGGATTGGAAAAAAATATTCCTGCTGGTACTAATTTACTGAGACTGCTAATGGCTTTTAGAAAAGCAGTGCCCAAACAAAATATATCAGCAAAGACAGTTTCACTAAATAGCAAGTACTTGGACATTAAAGTTAGCTGAAGTAAACTGACTGAAACGGCATATTGTCTTTGGACAGTGGAAAGAATGTCACTACCATTCCACAGCCAAGGATTTTGAAGCTCCCAGCTTCAAAATGACTGCAAAACAATAAAAAAAAAATTGTGAGAAAAGCTTCTGACTTGAGAACTGTCAACATGCTTCTTAGGTCAATGAATAGATGAGACTGACAGGTTCCAGCTGGGAGATGTACATTTAGAGTGTGAAAAATATAACTCAAACTAAATTGTATCTATTATCCTGCACAGCACAAAAACATACTTCTTCCAATGCAAGTCGAAAAGCCTTTTATTACCTAGAAACTGACAAGCAGTTTTAATTGCTCTTTCATATTGTGCATAATACTTGCATTTATTCTTTATCAAAACCAGTAAATTTAAAGTTTATGGCAATCCTTTAAAGTATCTATATACCTGTATCCCTTTAAGACACTTACATATTATTCATCTTTAAAGCAGGCAAATTCATTGCATACAGAAAGGAAGCTGTGCATTATAGTCAGACAATATGTTTATTTCCATGCACTGGGAAATCCCTAAAGTTAATCCACAAGCTCTTCTCATTCAATGACCTGTTTCGGGCATTGAACACAGTGCTGCAAAAAACATTTAAATAACCTAAAATTAAATGTAGAGACAGAGAAGTCCCTAAAAGCAGGATTGAAAACAAAAAACATGCTAAGTGGTTTATATGTATGATGTCCAACCAGAAGCATTGGAGGTAGCATTGCCAGTTCTCAGACTTGGATTCACACAGAAATAATGAAGAAAGAGAACAGAGTTTTGGATGTAAAAAACCTGTTCTGAGCGGTCATCTAGTCTATTCTCCTATCACAAGTCAAAATTATACTTGACCAATGTTCATCTAATTTGTTCCTGAAAGACCTCCAATGATGAAAATTCTACATTCTCTACAGGCAATCTACTCCAGTATTTCACTAGCCACTTGGAGAAAATAAGAAAAAAATACAGAAAAATGTAACTAAAGATCCTATCAAAGTAAGTTTAGCTGCAATTCCACTATCTAGAAAGAACATAGATCAATTACTTCATTCCTCTTTGAAGCTACTTTTAGCATATTAAAAGATTGTTACCAAGTTTCCCCTAAAACTTCTGGGCTTTTTTTAGTCTAGAGTAATACATTTCTCTTACTGTTTTATATTTTGAAATACAATCATTGGTTTATAAAAGGAAACTGGGAGTTGGAATTTTTAAGTTGTGCTACATACTTCACATTTTTAATTTAAGACTAGGTTCTAAGAGGGGACATTTTTTGCATAATAACATTTACAAAAAAGGTAAAAGGCCCAAGTTTAATTCCATGCTCAAAAACACGGAAGACCTAATTTTATGAAGAAGTAGTTTGGATGTCCCAGAGTCATGGCTCTTGTGTAAACTGCAAATGGATATTTTCAAGCCCATTCCCTCAGGGCAGACATGGAATACAGTCATGGTCCTGGAATCACCTTTGTTCAGCACAGTAAAAAGGACAAGGATCTCTAGCTCCACAATGTACATCTGTGCATTTCAGCGAGCACAGTATTTAGGATCAGCATTTTAAGCAGGAAATGTTGGCATAAGCTTTATTTTTATCATGACTCTGTCATAGATATTGAGCCTTTCCAAGTACCTACAATCCAGATGAGAACTTCCTTAAAGTAGGTGCCTCCAGTGTTTTTTTATAAACCTACTAGGAAGTAACTCCAATGGTGAAGAGTAGAAAAGGGTTTTTCAAGGCTCTTTAAAATTATTTTTAGCGCTTTTAAGAATGAGTGGGAGAATTTAGAAAGAACAAAGTCAAAAGCTGAGTCCAGTGTATGAAGAATGTGTGGGATAAAGAGGGGTATGTGCTCATGTCTCTCAGATGAACACTGTCACTGTTACACTCTCACTGCTACCACATCTCAGCCTCTGGTCAGCTGCACCTCAGCGCTGCTGATCCATATTGAGCCTGACAACTTGCTTTCAGTTTTTTATGCTAACTTTCTTGCCAAGCTTTTCTCTTATCATCTCTTCATCCCCGAGCTTCAGTCTTCTTTTCCGACTCTCCCTCAGCATGGGGATCTGTATATGACCTAATCAGTGCCTAAGATGGCATATGTGGTTGACAGTATCATTACTGTTTCCTATACTATTTTCTATACTATTTCCTCTTAGCAGCTACTTTCTTCTTAGCAGCTACTTACTGTTACACAATAGAATAGAATTTATAATAGAAGTGTTATTTTCTGTCCTTAAAAATTTTGAATGCAGCAGGACTCATATTTCTCTTTTTCTTTCATGAATGAAACAAAAGCAATAACAGTGAGTTCTAATTTCCCAGATAGGAGTCAAGCTCTTTACACAATGTTCAGGACATTATTACATGCATCTGCATTTGAGAAGACTGGAATTGAAAAATATCTTCTGACCTACTAGAATAACTCAGATGTTTTCATATTAAAATTAGATGTTATAATAAATATGCAAAAATAATTCCCTTTTTGATATGATCAAACTTGATTTCAAAAATTAATTCTGACACAGTCAAGTTATTAATTGCAGATGCAACCCTGCAGGACTGCTTTTACAGAAATTTCAGACTTAATCATAGGTATTTTTATTTAGAAAGATCCTATAATGAAATCCATGAGCTGGACCAAATATGTAATTTTAATTAATTCTCAAAGAGAAAGCATATATTTTGATAAGAGGTACTAAATAAATTTAAAAATATATCTCCATTTCAGAGTTTATTGAAAAATATATGCCTTATCTACACATAAAAATTGGAATAATTGTGCCAGAGTTGTAAAGCGATATATTAAAATGAGGGATCCTACATTTATAAGAAATTTATAGTAAAGAATTAAATACCTTATCTTACAAATATTTTTTCTCCTTCTGTTTACAGAAATCTATATACACATAGCCCCATATATTGCTGAAATTATAAATACAGCTTAAAATTAAAGAAAAAAGGGTGTTTATGAACATGCTACATTGCTAAAATTTCACAACTCTTTCCTGTATATAGAGACAAAATAAGGACTGAAGTGTTTGAAGTATTTTATGAATTTCTTGAGTCTTCTTAAGTTTTATTCAGAATCTATTACTTTCTGGGACTCTGGTTATCCATGGCCAAATCTTGGGACTTCATGCCGAGTCCTGCACACATCTACACATTTTTTTTTGCTTACTTTCTGTGAACTATTCCATTCTGTTCTTAAAAGTGGGGATTTTTTTCCTAAATTGTTCAAAGAACTGTTTTCTCCATTATTCAGAAGTCTTCACACACCTCATTATGTTTGGATATAATTTTCAAAGTTAGAATGGCAAATTCAAAACACTTTGCCATTGATAAAAAAATGTGAACATAAAATAAATAACTAGAAATATGAAAGAGTGAAATGTAAAACTTTTAAATGAGACAATTCAAAAAAAAAAAAAAAAAAAAAAAAAAAAGGAACTAAGAAAAAAGACCAAACTATTTTTTTTAAGAATTCTGAAGTGTTGGATCATATTTGCATCGTACAAAACTCTGGTATTTGGTTCAACAACAGTGGTAGTAGCAGTAACAGGTTAATATAATATTGTTAATACTGAGAGATAAGTAGTAGAAAAATAAGGGATATATTTGAATAGAATTTCTGACAGCTGAAGAATTGGGATATCTTAAGTTCTGGAGAAAAGTACGATATAAGGCCTCCTAAAGTTTATGGTCTCAAACTCCCCCAGTCTATCAAGCACACACAGAATGCCATCTCTATCCTCTCAGGCCCAAAGTACCTGAGTTCCAGGGTAAGATGCCAAAATTTCAGTACCTTTTTAAAAAAGAGACCTATTGGTTCATTAACAAAATAGCTCCCAAAGTTTCAGTGACAGTATTAATCAGATCAACTACAACAGGATTTAGGCAGATGGAGCTTGACTTGTTTCCTTTTCCCATTGTCTAGAGCTACCTGAGATTCTGAGGCCTCCAGGATATCCTGCAAATCTAGTGCATATAACGTGGGATCTTGTGCCTTTCTGGACTGGTAGATGAAGGACAGGCAAAACACCTAAGGGCACCTCAAATGACAGTATGTTCAAAATCATCATTTTATCTCACATACAGATGTTTAAATTTTGCCTTAATCTTGAAGAGAATTTTATCCTCCCCTTTGCTGATCCCAACCTGTAGGCCTATTCATCAATCCATGTTCTTTAGTACAAGGTATCTGAACTTTCACTTCCAATGTCAGCACCCGAAGCAACACCTAAAATGCATTTCAATTAAGTTGAAAAGCAGCACTTGTCCCTAAACTTACCTCATGTCCCAGTCACACACAGATTCTCCCATGATTTAGTGACCCTCAGGAAGGTCAAACAGAATCACATGCTATATCACATCATTTATGGCACATATATAGCATTATGCCATATCACAGTGTGGCATACTCGATTAGAAGACATCCTGGATTCTGGAAACACAGATGCCCCTTGTGGCACACTGACAGTCCGAGCTTCTCCCTGGACTGGTAGGGGGGTAGCCACAAGGTCTTTCTCAGCATGAAAATGCTCATCCAGAAATACTTTGCTACCAAGTCACTCTGTATAAAAGATGGGAACTATTCCTTCGAGTTCTTCAACCATAGCCAAATTTCTGCAGATTTTTACTTTTCTTGCAAATAGCACACCCTCAAAAGAAGAGTAAGCATCATGCCAAATCTCAGTTGGCCTCTATTTTTTTTTTTTTTTTAATGAACAAAGTAGAACTTCCATCTTTTTGTCTTTTTGGCTGAATCATCATTGATGGAACCTCAAGCAAAATATTTTTCTTGAAGAAGACATGAAAAACTGCTGTTAATATCTTACAAATTTAAGAACAATTAAATGCAGGTTTTAATTAAACATATTCTTAAATATTAATTCTATTACCATTTCATCCTACAAATAAAGCAAACTAAAAGAAGACACAAAATAAAACATGCTCGAAGAAGCCATATATGATATGGATAGAATTTTCATTCTTCTTCCTCTCACCCATGTTCCTGACCTTATCACAGAATCAGAGAATGGCTTAGGTTGAAAGGGTCCTTAAAAACCCTTGCTATGGGCAGGGACACCTAGATCAGTTTGCTCAAAGGCCCATCCAGCCTGGCCTTGAACACTTCCAGGGGTGGGGCATAAACATTTGACAAATGGTAACTACTCTTAACATGTCTGGAGCAAGCTAAAGCAGACTCTAATTAGCTTCAGGATACTAAAAAAACCCCCCCCCCTCCCCCTCCAAAAAAAAAAAAGTTACAAATTATGTCTTTAAAGCACTGGTTATAAAGTCATTTTCTATTAAATGCTCTCTAATATGACAATATCATGAGCTGTGAACTGTTTATAGATATTATTGATATGTATTTTACTAAAAAAAAAGTACTGAAAACATCTTGACATACAGCAGTATTGACAATGCTGTATCCTTGTTTTATGAAGTATTCTTTTCAATAGTATTATGAATCATACTCAGCGAGGGAGCATTATCTTACCCTGGCAGATTGGCAAAGGAGAATCCCACTGATACATGCCATTTTGGTGACGTCTACATGTTGCATTATTGTGACCAATCATTCTATACCCGGGTTTGCAGTAATAGCGAACTTTGCTTCCAGCAGGACCACCTGTTTTATTTACAATTCCACCATTCTTCAAGGTAGGGTTTAAGCTGCAATAAGGAGCTAAACACCAAAAAAAAAGACATTGAAAACACATAAAATGCACTTAATGTACAAAAATCACATTATTTAGGACATGTACAAACTGAATACCACTGAAATTAGTACTGAAACCTTTGCAGTACCTTTGGAATCTTCAGTGAAGATTGAAACTACTTATACAGAAATATCACGAAGTGCACAAACATAATTTATAATCACAAGCCAGTTTATGTTATTGCATATTAGGAAGCTAGAATCAGGAAACATATAGATTGCTCAGTAAGTTCACTCAAACTTAGTAAACAGTCACATTTGATAACTTTATAAACACAAAAATATTCTTTGATCTATACAATATGCAAAACCAATTACGAACAGCTTTGTTAAAAAATCCAGTGCACTTAGACATCTAAGTCAAAATTTAAGCATTTTGCCAAGTATGTTAAAAAAATTATATGATCAATAGCAATACACTGATTCATTAGATGCATTTCTTTTCTGATTAAAGTGCAGTTAATTTTTTGGTACATGTTCCTGCAAATATATTAATTGACTATTATATTAGCTTTTACCAAAAGAATATAGCTTAACTGTGCAACTTCTTAAATATTGAATTTATACTACATCTGGATTAAGATAGAATGCTCTTGTTTAAATCTAAGTTTTGAAATTAAAGTAAACCTTACCAAACTTTATTCAATACTCTACTAATATTTTCACAGAGAGGTTTTCATTACCAATATGGTCCTCAAGGATTTGTGACTTATAAATGGAAATGTTTAGATATGTGCTGACGAAGTAAAAAAAGTACAAATTTTTTGTATCAAAAAGTGAGTAAAAAAAGAACATTTTTGTAAACAAGGTTGCAATATCTGTATGTAAGGATGGAATATGATTATCCGAACTGGACTCAGGTCAAGCAAAAGTACAGTATAGTTCGACACACGTGGAGTTTAACACAAATCTGTTTGTTGCATGCAAACATTTATCACTGGATAAAAGCAACGTTAAATAATTTATTTGACTCCATAATGATGTACAAGTCACTGCATATTTGCAGCAGGCATGTACCATGTCAAGCTCAGAGAGATTAATATCTTTTCAGGAACAGCATGGCAGGACCATGTCTTGCCAAAAGTAAATCTGACTGAATGTCCAACTTGAAATAAGACTATGAATATTCTTCATGTAGAAGACAGTGTTAAACTCCACTGATAACTAAATGTCAATATAATGGACACTGAGACTGCAACTACTGTTACAATACTAACTCCATCATACAGGAATGTCTCTTAGGTATATTAAGACATTAATTTATTTTTTGTAGATAATTATCCAGAAAAAGTTGGTGCTTTATTTCACAAGTGCATTTTGTCACCCTAAGGTGTGCCTGTGTTATCAATTACCACCTAAAGAAGGATATTTCTGATCACTGACAGACATTATGGAGTTGATTATATTCCTAACTGAAATGCTTCCTTTAAATGTCTAGATTTATTTGCAGTGTATCAAAGTCAACATTTCTAAAAAATGTCACCCAACATAAGCAGAAAAACTAAGTCCTGTGTAAAAGATTGTAGCGGTTTGGGTTGGCTCCTTGCCAAACCCAGCCATTGGCCACACAGATTCCCCCCTCCCCCCCCCCCCAAACAAAAAAACACAGCGCAAAGACAAAAACACANNNNAAAAAAAAAGGCGCCAAAAGAAAATTGTAGTAAAAAGATATATATATATATATTCACATATATTACAGTTATATACAATTAAACACTAAGTTCTTACATAAGAAGAATCCCAAACAACTCCAAAAGGGAAAAGGGAAAAAAGGACAAAAACAGGTAAAAACAAAACAGATATACACACTTGAAAACTCAGGGAATAGCTCAATAAAATAACTAACACAATAAACTCTCACCAACTTTCCTCAAGAAAACAGTTCCTTCACCTCCATGCAGCTCTGGACAACAGCTCTCAGATAGGCCTCAGCTCACATAGATAAGAGCGAAGTCAACACTATGAGACTTTCTGTCCTCTAAGAACCCGTAAGGAAGAGAGAGAAGAACCTCCCCTCCTTGTCTTATATACATCTGATCATGTAAAGGAATGGTGTGGAATACTTCCTCAGTTATGACCTTGTTACCAGGGAAGGCCTAAACCAAAACCAAGAAAACTAAACCACCACAAAGATGATGAAAATTGTTGCCATCTGTTGAGATCACATTATATAGTTCTCAATTAAGCAGCATTATTTCTACCTGAAATGTTATTTCTATACGTTCTTTCACTTGGGGATTATTTGGGGAAAAACACCACTAAATCATAAAAGGAAATATTAAAACAACAATTAAAATTAATAAGTCAAAATGGTCCAGTAAAACAATTGTTTGGGGTCATGTTCTGTATCTCTTGTAAGCACAATGACATTCATTTGCATGCTAAACTAAATTACATTAATTATCAAATTACTCTTTAAATTTAATAGGGGATTTGACATTTAAAGAAGCACAATAAACACAGCTGTAACTTTCCTCATAAACTATTGAAGAAAGAATGATATTGTTACTGCAAAACAAGCAGGTTAAGACCACTAAAGTCAGCTCCAGTAACTCCTTATACACTATTTAATTTTAAATATCCTAGAAAATCTTAAGAGTAGCAAGTGAGTCATTCTTTTTTCCCTAAAATCATTTGATCTGCACTAGCAATTCTTCTATTAAACTAGTAACATTTCAGTTATACTAACAGTAAATTCTTGGCAATACATAAAAGCATAGGATTTTTTATACATAACAGTATTTTTAGCATAACAGGTTGTACTTGTGTTCTGATTGCCTTTTTTTAGTTGCAGTTAATTTAAACAATATATATATGAAATTCTAGAGATATAATCTTTAAAATGGTAGGAATACAGGACATTCAGGCAACCGTGTTACACAGTATGTCAAAATACTGAAAATTTCCTTGGGAGCCACAGGGGAAATCTGTGTATCATAATTGTTGTTTATGTTGTAACAATTAACAATGCCCTGAACCTCTCCAGTGAACTAAGTGGTGTTCAGTTAAAAAATCAAGCCAAAAGACTTTTGAACTAAGAAGAAATTGATATGAGAAAATGAGAGGAACACAAAACACTAATATCACTCAGAATTTACTTCAACATCACTTTGGCAATACCTAATCCCTAAAGATTATTATTGCAAATCTAGAGAAAACTATATCCTCTGTACCCTGTTACCTTGAGGACGGCTGAATATCTTCTGCTTTCAACCATCACTTCCAACTGCTGTTACTAATGCTTGCTTCTCCTGAGAGCCCAAAGTGAGTGAGTGGCAGCAGCTGCATGGAGGTGGAAGAAATATGGAAGAGGAGATCTGGGAATCGAGATGTCTTGATAATGCTTTGTGATATTGTGGAAGTTAAAGACAGAGGTTCAAATGTGAATATTAAACTATGAGATGTGTTTGACAGGGAAGGGAGTAAAAGTGAATGGAGAAAAGAGAGAAAGAATATTTGACACAAAGGTACTGTGTTTCAGTTTCCAGGGGAATAACAGCCATGTCAAAGTATGCAATGAGAAACAGAAAGGGAGGGATTGGAAGCTGAGTCAGCAATGAAAACAAGAGGAAGAGAAGGACTTGGTTAGCTATTAGAAGTGGCACCAAAACGCTGGATGTATCAGAGACTGAGACTGTGTTCAGAATAAAATGTAATGAAAGTAATATATATATATATATATATGATTCAGGGAAAGAAACTAGAAAAATATTATAAAACTGTAATTGACCAGTGGGAGACAGAGAAAGAGAATATCAGAGACAGAAGCAAGGAAGGGGAAGAGTAACAAATTAGGGAAGACATTGTAAACAGGAAGCAAAAGGAAATAACATGGGAAGCTAGAAGGGAAGGAAAGATTGATGAAAGCTGGATAAAGAACAATCTTATGCTGTCTACCAGTGAGCAACTAAAAGTTGTGGGGAGGAAAAAGGGTGGAGATCAGACAGAAAGGTTGGGGAGCACAACTAGACTGTCTTGGCAGAGGAATTATGCCCAGAATAAGTGTAAGGTTTGGAATAAACAAGGTATGGTGAATGGTATTACATGAAGCAAGGTGAGTTCCGTGAAGTACAATGAATAGTTCAACAGGGAGCAGTACAGAAAAGATCTCACATATCAGAGAGGAGCTGTGCTTACAGAGTACCAAACCTGACAATTTCATGGCAGTTAATAGTATCTCTGAAACCAATAATAGCATGCATTTTGTTACATAAATCATATATATTTGGATAATCTCTGTTTAAAACTTATTTAACACAGACTAGATCCACCTCTCACTCTTATAAAAATGTTTAGTAATGACATTTTAAAGCAGAGGCAGTAGATTGGTAGTATGTCAGAAACCAGCAACAAGGTTACAGGCAAGCAGTGCCTGTAGTCCTCATCCATGTAAAAGCCCTACTAAAACTTACAGTTTTTTGTGCTGCAAAGGCAGTTTAATATATATAGAAAAAGCTGATACTCAAAACAATTTATTGTCTAAGCTACACACAGCACAAAAAGAAGAAACACATTTAAAGCAAATTATCTGAAATTTTGAAGGTCGAATTTTATTTTGCAACTCTGAAAAATATGCTTATTGATACAGTGAAGGAATACTGATAAGACTCCATACAATTCCCTTATCAATCTATAGTTTCTTAATTTTTAGTCTGTTTTTTAAACTGAACTCCCTTTGGAGACCAGAGTGAAGCACACCCATCATCTTCTAGTATCAGGAACTAACATATCAACAGAAGAACCACACATAAGACAATAAATAAATGTCTAAAGATCTGAAATGCAAGCAAATGTTTGAAGAATGTCAGATGGAAAAATGCAGCCACTGTCAGCTGAGTGAAACTTCTGAGCTTAAGCAGAAATTCATACAGTGAACTCATAAAATATTGCAGGCTTTTGTCAAGGACCACTGGGATAAAATGCTGGTTTTCTCTCAGCCTGTTTCTGAGATGGGATTCTGCCCTGGAATGTCATGATGCTTAGCTGAAATAGGCATAAATGACACAGGAGTGCTCTCATCTAGGAATGATGGTATTTTTCCACAAAATGTGATAAATGTTTATGACCATTCCAGTGACTGAAGTAGCTTCACAGTTATGTATTTAATTTACTTTTCCAAATGATGTTGCATTGACATTCCTTCAAGGCTTCTTAGGTTTCAGTGTATTTTGCAAGGCAACATACATTTTCAGCTCACTTATCATTGAAACATCCATTTGTAACTTCCAAATTAATACAAACAGGGTAATAGCTGCCTAGCTAAATTGTCTATCACTAGTCAATGAATGTGTGGACAGCAACACAGATAAGCACTGATTTTGCATTTGCAGGACCACACCCTTCTTTTGGCAAAGCATATTCTCTTAATAGCTGGAACATTTAAACATTTATGCTGAGGGGTTCTTTTCACTGTTTGAGACCCTCTGTCTAAAGGAATTTCAATTAAATTACTTTCAATTTAAAATTAAAATTCTTTTAAACTGGGTGTCTAAAACCCTCAGATGATTTTGTACATTTTAGTGTCTACAGTGAATAATATGACATTTTCTCCAAGAATTTATTTGAGCAAAAGACTTCATTTCCTAGTAGTATCTTTGATCAATAGTAAAAAACTAATATGAAGAAGATATTTATAAGTATTCACAGAAATAGTACTATGTTTGGAATTATAAATGTATGAAAAACTTTCCTTCAAATCTCACAATGCCTTTGTTTAGCTTACATGCTAGATTTGATGTTGACGGAGAAAAAGTCACTGCTTCCTTCTGACTTACCCTTTTGGACAGTTACTTGTCTTCATCATAATATTAACAGGGAATATTATGTCTCTATGCTGCTGTTATTTAAATATCCAATCTGGTAGGCATTACTCTCATTCTCACTTTAGCCACTCTACTTCATAGATAAGAAACCAGACACTGGCTTAAATAATTAGGTAAGGTCACATAAGAAAACTAAACACACCTTTTCTGACTACCAACCCATTTCCTTAATAAATGGACTATCCATTCCATGTTACTTTTCCCTTTATAATGCACAGGATCAACATAGAGAACAATACTCAACCAAGCAACAAGAAAGGATTGGGCAGTTGTTCTCTTTCTTTTGCATTTTAGCTATAAGTCTAACAGATAAATAGCATGAAAACACAAGGTAAATTTGCAAAGGCCTAGTCTGTTTTTAGTGTTACAATTTTGAATGTCTACCCATTCAAAAACTAAATATCTGACTAATCTGGTATTTATAGGACAGATGCTCTTACTGATGATTCAGCATTTAAAAATGATCCTGCATATTCGTCTTTTTGCAAATTACTCTATAAACCTCAATTGTGACTTTTCTGCTGTATTTACTACAGCAAATCACCACTTAAAAATTTAGGAATCAGAGAAGAAAAAGTTATACAGAATCTGTTGAACTTGTCAGTACAGTTTCCTTGTCACTTCTAACCAGCTACTGGAAAATATAAAGACAAACCAATCAATAGCCTTTTTTAAATTGAAATAGAGAGGGAGTAGGAACAATTATTTCACAGGTATGTAGCTTAAAAATAAATGAATGGTGAAGAATTAAGCTTCTCAGAAAAACATATGAGGTCAAAAGAACGTTATAAATGTGTGTTGGGTTGACCCTGATGCCAGGTGCCCACTAAAGCCTCTCAATCACTCCCGTTCTCAGCTGGACAGGGGAGAGAAAAGTAGAAAGGAAGTTTTGTGGATTGAGATAGACACAGGAAGAGATCACTCAGCAGTTACCCTCATGAGTAAAACAGACTCAGCTTAGGGAAATTAATTTAATTATTACCAATCAAATCAAAATAGGGCAATGAAAAATAAAACTAAATCTTAAAAGGCCCCCCCCGCTTTTCCCCAGGTATGCTGGTTTGTCTAGGATGGAGTTAATTTTCTTCACAGTCACTCATATGAAGCTGTGTTTTGGATTTGTGCTGAAAACAGTGTTGATAATACAGGGATGTTGTTGCTGGGTAGCACTAACACAGAGTCAAGGATTTTTCTGCTTCTCACACCACCTCACCAGCAAAGAGGCTGAGGGTGCACAAGGACTTGTGAGGGGACACAGTCAGGACAGCTGACTCCAACTGACCAAAGTGATAGTCCATAACATATAGTGTCAATCTTAACAATAAAAGCTGGAGGAAGAGGAAGAAAGGAGACATGCTTTATGTTATGGTGTTGGTCATCCCAAGTCCCCACTAAGCATGATGGAGCCCTGTTTGCCTGGAGATGGTTGAACACCTGCCAGTGGGAAGTGGTGAATAAATTCCTAGTTTTGATTTGATGGCACTTACAGGTTTTATTTTACTTATTAAACTCTATTTGTTTATGTTATCCCATAAGTTTTCTTATTTTTACTCTTCTGATTCTCTATGCCATCCTGTGTCCTGTTGTGGGGGGAGTGAGCAAGCAGTCCAATGGGTCTTAGTGGCCTGCTGGCCTGATTCACTCCTGATTCCCAAGCACAGGAGGATGGGAATGTATGTTGCAGTCAGTTGATCATTTTCTTTCTTTGTGGCGGTATTCTTCATACTCTTTTCCTGTTCCACCATGAGGTCCCTCCCATAGGAAACAGTCCTCCATGAACTTCTCCAGTGTGAGTCCTTCAGTTCTTTACAATTTTCTCTGGTGCGCGGGTCCCTTTCATAGGGTGCAGTCCATCAGGAACAAACTGGTCCAGTTCAGGTCCTACACAGGTTCACAAGTTTTGACAACAAATCTGTTCCAGCATGGGCTTTTCTCTCCATGGGTCCACAGGTCCTGACAGGAGTCTTCTGCACCACGTGTTTTCCATGGAGCCACAGCCTCCTTCAGGCACCCACCTGCTCTGTCATGGGGTCCTCCAGAGGCTGCAGGTGTTCCACCATGGACTCCATGGGTTTCAGGGGTGAAGCCTGCCCTTACCAGAGTCTTCATCACAGGCTGCAAGGGAATCTCTGCTCTGACACCTGAAGCACGTCCTACCCCTCATTCTTCACTGACCTTGGCATCTGAAGAGTCATCACTCTCACATATCACTCCTTTCTTCTGACTGCTGCTGAGGTTGTTTTTTTTTTCTCTTCTTAAGTATGTTATGGCAGAGGCACTACCACCATGGCTGATGGGATTGGTCATGGCCAGCAGAACCGGCAGACTTGACAAAATTAGACACAGGAGAAAATTTTGGCAGCTTCTCACAGAAGCTGCACTTGTAGCCAGCCCGCTACAAAAACCTGGCCACTCAGACCCAATGTATAAGGTAAAATTGAGACCTACGGTGGGGTTTGTAATATATATATCTATAGGTCTATTGGCAGGAAATTACAAACCTGTTAAGTAACTGCTTGCTTTATTTACCGTTGAGTGACGGTAAATTAAACAAAAAAAGTCAAACCTGTAAAAGTCAAAGGCCTGTAAATGTTATAGAGACAATGTCAACTTGAAAAGCAGCCACTGAAGTACCTGTCTGGTTCCCAAGTCGTGCCTCCAGTGGGTATACCAGGTACTGTAGTTCACTTTCATTCTCTCTATGGCTACTTAAAAAAGAAAGAATCATCTTCCTCTTATTTGTTATGCTTTTATTCTAGCTTGCCTGGATAGGAATATGGACTCAGAGCTATACATTATTGAGGGAGAAAAAAGCCAAGAAGCACATTTTTCAGGTGTCTTTCAAAGCAGTTACAAACTTGCATTTCTTATAGAGTGGATTTCCTAGCCTGGGCTCAGCCAGTTCCACTTTCTGCACTCACAGGTCTTCCCTATTTGTAATAAACTGAACTGTTTGGGTAGAACCCAGATGCACCAGAAAGTCAAGTTCAAGCACTACAAAAGCATTAAAAAAAAAATATTTAAGCAAAGAAGGCCTTTTCCTTATTTTTTTTTTTTTTTTGGCCTTTATTTTAGTGATTTTACCATACTATATCTCTTGCAAAGAAAAAAAAGGGATTTCTTCCCTAGAGCTGCAAGAAAATTTAACTTATGCTTCCCCTCCTAGCTTCACTATAATATACACATACTCTACAGATTAAGAAAAAAGTCATTTAATATCAAAGTGTTAGTGCAGTTAGGAAATATGCTATTTAGACTAAATCATGCTATAACCATTAAAAGAATACCCCTCTTCTGTAATGCTACGTCTTTTTTCTACTGAGATTTAGTGAAAAGCCTTAAACCACAAGATAGAAAACATACTATTAATATTAGACAGCTTACACAACTAAGGTTGTACTTTAAAAAAAAATTAAACCTTCCTCTGAAGGCTTCTAGCACTTCTGAACAGTGAATAAAATTCATATCTACAAATGAGATCTAGCTGTCACAAAACTACAATTTACAAAATTTTGTGCACTGGCATAGCTGAAGAAGAAGAGAAGGTTATGGGAGGGCAGTAATTCATTTCAATAGGTTCTTCATTATGAGGAAGCCTGCTGGCTCAGTCACAGCTGCCACAGTATCAATAGCCTTTCTGGGATCTTGTATTTTTCCTACTTTCATGATGTTGGTCTCCCTCATTAAGATTCAAATCCAATTGTTTCTGCTGCCGCTCACTCTTCTTTCATGCTGATTATTTCCATTGAATCTCATGTAAAATGTACAGAAGTTTAGAGAAAAATGCAGGCACTGACTGTTACTGACGCAAAAAAAGTTAAACTGTTGTTTGTTCCTAAAACATAGCCATAAGGATTGCATATCTGTCTCCAGTCTCCCAATTTTATTATTAGTTGCGGCTAATGCCATAATAATTGATGAATTGAGCCTAGCAATAAGACAGATCACTTCTTCACTACTGCAGAACATGTTTTGTGTACACGTAAAGGCATAAAATAAGTCTCCTTAATAATTTGATACTTACAAAGCAAATCATTTACACAAAGTCTATTCTTGTAACCCTGATATTGCTTCCTCACTTTGAATTAATGACTGAAGGCCCTCTCTCTTCATTGCCACAAGTTTGAGGGCTCTGATTCTCTTTGTTCCCTCTTGCACACTCTTAAGCCATCTATTAAGTCCTGCAGTTGTTTTTCACTATGAGAAACTAAATTAATCTCCAGTATGCTTGAAAACAATGATTTGTAGTTCTTAAATCCCCCTTACAGTGATTATTATGCTCTGAGCTGAGCCCTGATCTTCTGTTCCAATAACAAGAGAAACTTTCCAGAAGTTAGACAGGCAGTTCATGGATGGTACAGAAAAAGAGTGAGCTTTAGCATGACTGAATGGGAGATACCTGGGGCTTGATGAAATGTCGTGCTAGAACATTCTTAATATTCCTTTCTCTACACAATTTATATTGACAATTATTACCACCAAAATTAACACATGCAACCTTTACATTGCTAATCAAGTCCAAACACAGAAAAAGCAAATGTTAATGACAGTAATTATCACCTTTTTCTCTTACACACACTATTCACATCGTGAAAATTATCCCTGAGCCAAGTGCTTTAGTAGCAATGTCTCTGTAGATGTATATGTGGAAACATCTTAAGCAAAATTGCAAACTGAGTAAGGGTCAATATGTCCACTCATAAAGTATAATCCAGTACTGCAATATATGTTTTTTCTTTTTTTTTTAATTAATAAGGGAAAAAAATTTGACACTATATTTAGACAGACTATTTACATATTTTCATGTCACCACAATACCAGATTCACAAGCAGCCTGTTAAAGAAATGAGGGCTTTTTTTCCACCCAGTTTTTCATTTATATGTGCATAAAGAAAAACATAATAATAAGAGTTGTGAACTGCAACACTAGGAAATTGTAAACCTAATAATATTGTACTGAATTGCAGGTGAAGTACAGCATAGCATTTCAGGATCAAAAATTCTCACTTCTGAGTACTTCTGTGTAAATCTAAGGGCTATCTCTGCTACTACATTTCAAAGGCCTCGGTCCTGGTCTGATAAGACAAGAGAGCAGTTGCAGAGAGAAGTATTAATTGGAGAAGTATCTCCATATATTTGGACTATTTCATTATAATTAGAGATCTTTGGCACACTGGAAAAAAAAATGGAGTGACCAAGTTCTGTTCTTACCTTAAACTAACAATAGAATATCCTTAAAATGTACATTATAATAAATTATCTTCAGAGAAACATACATCGTAATACAAGCCCTCATTTGATGCTAAATAGTTTTCATGATTTTAAGTCCAGGTGGACAATAGTGTATGTAATCACAAAGTATAGTTTAATGGAAACCATTAATAGTTACCTGAGTAACGAATCTTAAATCCTTTCTTGCTGGTTGCATGATCTGTTGACCAGCGGAGATACAGCTGATTCATTTTGCTTGTGAAGTTCAGTTGCCCAGTATGGTTCCCACTTAAAGCAACCAGTAAAGGGCTTTGCCCAGAAGAACCTTCAAAGAGGAATAAACAAACTATTGAAGTTTTAGAGTACTATGAGTTTAAGCGAATGTGAAAACAATAGAATAGGAAATAAACTGACACATTCTCACAGAAATAATTAACAGATCTCTATTAAAACTGTCCTTCTTGTTTTAGGTTTTCACTAGAGGGCACAATAAAAATATCGGTACAAACAAATGGAAATATAAACCAATGAGTGATTTTGCCACAAACACTGAAAAAAATTAGGTGGATTTTCTAAAAAGACCCCATTCGCTTCTATTTGACACAATTATATTGAATGAGGTTGTATTTCTACTCCTTGTCATTTTAGATCTATTTAAGCTCTTATTTAACCAGTGAGCAGTAGCAAATATATACATTATTTGACATCATACATCCTCTATTATTTAAACACCACCATATTACATAGTAAACTCAGAGCTAAAAAATGCTCTGTCACATATAAGATTATCACAGTGGAATACACATACGTACAAGTGTTATGAATTTACATGCTTCTCTGAGACTCAGTTCTGTTAATCAGTGTGTTTAATATAGTTTCATTTTAGTGTGAAAAGATACACAGTTATGGTGAACACAGGATATTGAAAAAATGAGTCCTGGCACTAGACTGCTATCTTCACCACAATAAAGCCCTAGCAGCACATATAATGATTTGGGGGCTAATTATATAATAGAACAACATATATGCAAGAGAAAAAACAACCTGTATCTCAATCCAATCTCCAACCAAAAGCTTTCTAAAACATGAAATGGCACCTTTTTGCTCCATACAAAGGTTATGTTTTCTCCAGCTGAACCCCTCCCCTTCATATGCTCGCTATGCATTTTGCTCCATGTTTTTTCAAGTTTAGGAGAGCCATGTTCAACCAACATTATCTTGGTCACAGTTGCTATTACAAATAAAGAGCTGCTTCATTAATTTTTTGCTGAGTTTGAGCAGCTGCAGCCTAATCAGCTCTTCTTAAGTTGCATGAAAATACAAAAATAAAACTGAATCAAAGGACACCTAAAAATTGAACACAATTGCTGTCATCCTTCTCCCCCTCCAGTCCAATTAGAAAAAAAAAAATAAAAGAAAAAAAAGTGCATTTTCCAACAGACATTTCAGGTACAAAAGGGAGGCTATAGAAGCCACAACAAACCATAAATATTAAGACCAACTCCCAGTTCTTAGGAACTGCAGTTCAGTTACCATGACAATAATACAACTAAATAAGTATTACTAAGCATATTCGACATAATGGATATACAAAATAATAACAAATAAGCATAGCTTTAAGCATAGGTTGCCCAGCATGCCCTCATCAAAATGCTTGGTGAATTTGTTTGCTTCTCATATTAGGGAGGTAGTGTTTGATGATTACAGTGTAGGATAAATTATAAGGAATGCTAAGGTCAATTCCTATTTTTGCTGGAAAAAATTATTTAGAACATGACATTTCAGTCAGGTACTCTGTGCTTCACTTTGGGTTTTATAAAATCTCTTTAATATACTTGTTACAGTTCACACTGTATGTTCTTTCAAAATTCTCAAATAAAACAACTAAAAGAGTACAGTTGCAAATAAAGACCCAGTACCTACAACAAGATGGGAATCCTTATTAGTGATCATGAAATTATTTTACAGCACTACATGCCACACTACATGTTTTAGCCTTTGGGAGATCAGAGGATTGATTCAATGTATTTTAGTTTCCTTTGTTTTTCCTGGAATTGAGTTTCATTTTCTGTACCTTACCTAGCAGGCAGATGTTCAGATGGTCTTCAGGAAAGTCAGCAGTATGACTTAGGTGTTCTTGGGTCTGATTTTTTTTTTTACTTACTGTTTCAGAATTTGTCTGTATAAGGAAATAAGTACTCAGCTTTTGCTGTGGTGATATGTCATATGATGCTTTCCTGAATATTAGCTAAAATTTAACATTTCCTCCTATTTTCAATGAAATAAATTTTCTGGTTTGTTTCATGGAGAAAAACGAATATTTTCTATATTAAATTAATATTATTTAATGTGAGTAACCTTAATGTAGTGTTTCCAAGTTCAAAATGCTTTAATAATTATGCTCATGGTGCATTTATGGCTTTTCTGGTTTAGAATTCAGATGGGATTTCCTAAGGGTATGACTGATAAGTGGGAATGGCTAACAGGCTTATTGGTCCCAGCTGACCAGGGTGGCCTCATGACTGGATATCCATCCTGATCATTGCCCAGCTGATGAAGCATCATAATTTACAGTAGTTAGGTAGGTGTAGTCACTATTGTGGTTTTCATTCCAAAGCTTCCTTATAAAGTAATCAGAGACGTGTGTGCTTTAGCAAACACCATTTCTCTAAAATTTGTCTTGCCAATCTCTACACAGTTTCTGCATAAAGTTTGATGATGTATCTTAATCTGGTTTAGATTGATCAGTGCAGTTCTACTAATTTAGATAAATGTACGCTGTTTTGGATCACACAAAGTCCCACAACATAACACATATTTGTTTAAAAATGCAGCAATTTAGGGAATGCCTAAGCTAGCTCTGGACAAGCTAGTCTGAGTTATAGCCATCTATGTAAGCAGTATAGCCTCATCAGCCTTCTGCCCCAACAAACTCATCATGCTGAGATGTAGAACTAATTCATCCAGCAAAGCACATTGCTAATGTGGCCACAAGGACACAAGCAAGTATCTCTGCAAGGCACTGCAATGTGCCTTAGAATATCAACTTGTTGAGAGCTAGCTCAGGAATCTCTACATGGCACTGTAACTGAGAGGTTATAAATATGCCATTATCTTTCTCACTTAAGGTTGCTGGTAGGTGGTAGAAAAAATTACTTCCATAGAGCTGCAGCAGGGATGAATTTGTAAGAATGATTTCATGCCATGAAATGAAAATGCTTAAAAATGTAGGAACTATGTTAATTCTTTTCTCAGATCTATTATTGATAATGTGATTTCATTTAAATTCATAAGAGAGAAAACAAAAGTATACATCGGCATATTAAGCAGTTTGAACAGAATTTTTCAAATGAAAACAAAGTGATCAGACCACTAGAAAAGTTACAGGTATGCTATATATTGGCTTAGTGTTAAATGCAAATTAAAGTGGAGAAAAAGCTATTCTTAATAGATTTTGTGCAGAATATTTTCCTCACTAACCTCACATGGACCAACATATATGCTATTAAAAAACCCCATGCTAATGAAATGGCATTTTTAAAAGAATTCAAAATATTGTGGAGGGGTTTTTTCAGAATTACATTACCAAAAATTGAAAACAAACTGATAATCTCAGACATTAAAAACTTACTACTTAAGAAAAATACTTAGGGCAAGATACTTCAAAAGATATGACCTTTTCATATGTTTCATCCTATGAAAGTCCCAGAGTGAGTATTAATCATTTCTATAATAGTTTCTATCATTGGTTAATGAGAGAAGATATAATAATGGTTTCCAAATGAATAAAAATATCTTTAAGAACAACCAGAGACTAGTTATGCTAATCAATCAATGAGAACAGAACAAGTGACAGTAAGTTCAGGATTCAGTAGAGAAAATTAGAATTAAGTAGGGCTCTTTGAGAGGTGATACTATGAGTAGCACTAGAAATTGAGTTTTTGTAATTTCTCTACCCTTTGTCCCAAAACAGATGGTCAAACCCTATTATAGTGGTCTATTCACACAATGAACAACACTGGTTTGCTATGCTATGTAGAAAGTAGACATTATTTGAACTCAAATTTGAGTATTTAGACTCAAATAATTTTACCAATTTGGACAAATGGATTTATAACCTCAAAATACTTTCTCACCAGTAATGAACCCTTACAGACCAGCATGTTAATTTCTCCTTTCAGGCACCTCCATACATTTCCCAGGAAACAAAAAACTGTGTGACTTCCACAGGGATGCTGCAGCTGCTAGTACTCCACCTTTGACAATACCGAAGAAAATCTAAAATCTTCTTTTTCTTGAATACATCAATAAAAAAATTCATTGACTAACAGAATTAGATTTAAGGCAAAAGTCATAGAAATACTGAATTATTGTTTCAGTTTCAGATGTATCACTACATTATGTAACCAAAACCTGGAAATCAAGGCCAAGTCAACCCAACATTTTGTCTTTTGTGATTAAGTAGAATTTAAATCTCTCTTACCATCAAATACTTCCAGCTCATCAAATTGTTTTTCACTCTGAAACATTTCTACAAAAATGGAGATATTATATCCTGGCTCAACCTTTATAGTCCAAGAACATGTCTGAGAGTTGGGGTAGGTGCCTGGATAACCTGGACTGAGGATCACTCCTGATGATTCTGTACGGATTTCATTTGCTGGACATTGCGCTAAAAAGGACACAAAAAGAAGAACAAGAATAGCAATGAAGTAAAGTGCTTCCTTTCCATGAAATGCATCCTTCAGCTTCAGTTTCCAAATGAAAACATGTTTAGACTACATTCCTCATGGAAGGAACAATAAAGTTTCCTATAGTACACAGAGTAAAAGGACCAATTTTATATACATTTAATTAGGAAACAGGATACTAATTATAGCAAAACATTAATCCAGAAATATGTTAGAGACCAAAGGGTTTTCCAGTCAAGGGATTCACATATGCTTGTGTGAACAAAACAGGTGAGGTAAAAGCCCTGGTAAAACTTTTTATTTGGAAACTGTATTCTATTTGAGGTCTTAAATAAAGAAAATCATCCAGCTTTAAGAATGAAACCTGTTACGTGAACATGACAACATATTGAAACATCCAGGCACATCAGATCATTTGAAAGAACAAATTTTTTAGCAAAATGTTCATTTTGGATAGAGAATGTCGCAAATCATTAAAGACCTTCCTAGCAACCACTTTCCCTGTGGAACATATAATAAACTTAGAACTCATAATAAATTGCAGTTTCACCTGATATTCATAGGCATTTATGATCTCTGCATATGGCAAGGAGTATACTATATTAAAACACTGTAAATTTTAAATCCTAAATACTGGTTTTGATTAAGAAATTGATTTGTTGTTTACTGTTTTTCTTTCACATTTTTGCCTCTCATACAGGTCTGATTTTTTCATGTCTATTTCGTGTTGAAATCTGATACATTTTGCCCATGGTTTCATAACAGATGTGCATGTTAACAATGTTTTTTTATGTAAGATTCACAAATATATCTTGACAGAAATGCATTCCTGGAAATTGTCTGACACAGTACCCAAGTACTTGCATAAATTAAAGGTTATAAGAAAGGTGAAAAACATAACAGGAAAAAGTGATAAGGAGAAAAACATATTACAGGGGGAAACCCACACATAAATATGAGAAACAAACATTAAAAATGCCAATTTCCCTTAGAGGGCCTTTTGCAAACTTGGAGGTGAAATTTAGGTTCAGTTACAACTAAAAAATTTGTTCAGCAAGAGAGAAAAATGTCAGCCTGTGGGAAGTAGGGATGTAATATGCAAATAAGAAGAGGCAATCAAGCAATGGGGAACAGGACATGGGTTGGAGAAAAAAAAGTCAAGGAAACAGTTTTTCCTTGGCATGTATCCCCTTCTGGTATCAATTGACAGCTTTGGCTGTAGCATACAGTATCTCCAAGAGGTAAAGTTATTTTTCATATCAGAAGATCCTAGAAGGAGGAAAGCCTACGGTACAATGGCATATAAAGTCATAAGAAGTCTTTTGAGAATTTTACTCCATGGATTACCTCTTAATATAGGAACACCTGTCATAGTCAGCACAGCTTTGTGAGAGGAAAGTCCTGCTTATCAAGCGTGATTTCCTTTTATGACAGGGTAACCTAGCTCATCAAGGAAAGACAGTTGATGTAACCTTTTTGGATTTCAGTACAGCTTTTGATACTGTCTCTCACAGGATCCTTCTGGACAAAATGTCCAGCACAGCTGGATAAACAGCATGTGCTGGGTGAGCAATTGGCTCACGGGTCAAGCACAAAGGGTAATAGTGAATGGGGTAACATCAGACTGGTGAGCTGTCACTACTGAGGTTCCATAGGGCTCCATCTTGGGCACTGTGCTCTTCAACATCTTCATAAATGACTTGGATGCCGCACTGGAAGGGATACTAAGCAAGTTTGCAGATGATATAAAACTGTTGACTCCCTCAAAGGCAGGGAGGCCCTTCAGAGAGACCTTGACAAATTAGAGGGCTGAACAATCACTAACCACTTGAAGTTCAACAAGGGAAGTGCTGGATTCTGCAACTGGGATGGGGCAGCCCTGGATATTTGTACAGTTTGGGGATTAAGATGCTGGAAAGCAGAGCCATGGAAAGAGACCTGGGGGTCCTGGTCAATGGTCAGTTCAATATGAGTCAGCAGTGCCCTGGCAGCCAGGAGGGCCAACCGTATCCTGGGGGTCATCAGGCAAAGCATCACCACATGGTCGAGGGAGGGGATTGTCCCGCTCTGCTCTGCACTGGAGTGGCCTCACCTTGAATATTGTGTGCAGTTTCAGGCACAATATAAGAAACATATTCAGCTCTTAGAGAGTATCCAAAGGAGGGCAATAAAGATGGTGAAGGGCCTTGAGGGGAAGCCGTATGAGGAGCGGCTGAGTGCACTTGGTCTGTTCAGCCTGGAGAAGAGCCGACTGAGGGGAGACCTCATTGCAGTCTTCAACATCCATGTGAGGGGAAGAGGAGAGGCAGGCACTGATGTCTTCTATGTGGTGACCAGTGACAGGATCTGAGGGAATGTCCTGAAGTTGTGTCAGGGAAGGTTTAGGCTGGATATTGAAAAAAGATTCCAGGGTGGCTGGGCACTGGAACAGGCTCTCCAGGGAAGTGATCACAGCACCAGGCCTGACAGAGTTCAAGTTCAGAGTTCTCAGGCACATAGTGTGACTCTTGGTGATGGTCCTGTGCAGGGCTAGGAGTTGTTCTCGATGACCCTTTTGGGTCCCTTCCAACTCAGCATATACTGTGATTCTGTGATTCTTTTCCATTATGTTAAAATGAAACACTGCTACTTTGACTTTCTACACTCTTCAGAAAAAGATGAGAATAATTCAAAAAGTGCTCTCACTCAGGAATTTGCAGAAAGTAGAAGTAAACCAGCAAATTATCATAGAATAACATTGGGCGGAAACATATTGTCAGATAAATAGTAACTATTTTCCCTTAGCTAAATACATCAGACTTATTCCTGAGCAGAAATTTGACTAGCAACAACAGATTGCCAGTCAGAAATGCAGTAAAAATACTTACCAGTGATGAAGACTAGCTGACATGACACAGTTCTACAATCTGCTTTATCCCATTCTGTATGCTACAGGATTATTATAAGTAAGAAAAAGGTGTCTTGTACTGACCCACTATTGGTTCCATAGGAATTTTTGTTAAAATGTTAAAAGTCTACTAGAACAACTTGAGGATTAAAAGTTGGTCTTCAAAGTCTTAAATTACAAGTATCCTGGAGAAATCAATAATGCTGTCACACTTTTCATAGCAAGATACACTGATTTTTGTCAACACAGGAAAACTATCACCTGTCTAGATAAACCATGTTTTAGGAAACAGCTATAATCAACCAATCATGACAAAAAAGTATGCGCAAAGTGTAGGTCATTTGGAATGGGAAATGGGACTATAGCAAGTACCTCTGGAGTGTCTTTGGTAAACATGCCATATCTAAAAACTACCAGCACAGAAAGCAAGGATACAAATATCTTTTGTTGGCTGCTTTTCATCAGCTTCTAAGGGAGTTAGAGAAATCACCACTGATCAAATTACTCATGAAATCAATTATTTAGTGGTCATTCAGATTTGGAGTCTGCAAACAAAATCTGGATGTTACACACATACAGTTCAGACAAGACTAAAGCCTGGTGGTCTCATTAAATGGAAAGTGTGATGGTACAACTCTTCCAGAGAACTTTACAGTTGGGTTAATTTAAAAGGCTGTTATAGCAGCCTTTATATAGGTCTTTTAGCTAAGTTCTCACAGGTATTGTTTCCAAAGAGATGCACTATAAGTATCTACTTAAGAACTGGGTGCATGGACTTCTCTTATTATTATATATGGTTTTTATGATTATATATGGTTTTTGGAATCTTGGATGTAGTATTGTCAGCTAAGAATAAGATCCAAAGTTACATTTTGAAAAGCCTGAGATTAGTTTACAGTGATCTTCAGAGCATTGTCACAGTGTTGACATATTATTCATTAACTCAAGGAATTCACTGCAAGCATCTTAAAGAAATGGAATCAGGAAAGAAAATTCAATGAAAACAAAGTCACCAATTCAGAGAAGTGAAACGTTAGTTCCTTTTGGGAAAAGGAAATGTCATAGAACAGGAAGAAAGACAATCACACTCAGCACAGACTGTTTGACTGTGAGCATCTCAGAAACGTGGGGTAATGCTCCAGATGGGAACTGGTAAGAATGGTCTGCAAAAAGAAAAAGAGACAGGACTAGGATATTGGAGGGAGGAGGGAGGAAGGATAAAAGAACCCACAGAAATTAATTCTCCTGCCTTTTTATTTCAACTGCTTTACTCTTAGGTCACTTATATTTTCTTGTAAAGGACATTGGAGCCAAAAAGTGAGGGAAAGAGATAAGGAAATAGCTTATTTGCTAGGTTTGAAAATATAACAAAAAATATTATTTTCAAAAGCAGGTAAAAATTATCAATAATAGAGAGAGACTGCTCCTAGCTTTCTCATTCCTCACAACCGAATCTTAAAAAAGAACCTGAAACTAATTTAGTCACCACAGGATGAATAAATGTATCTTTTGCAGATGTTTCCTCATGCTCTTCTCTCATAATTGAGGAAAAGTATGATGTTGCTTGCAATTAAGAACATTTTTTTGGTGGGTGAATATTAAAAATCAACAGCTTAAAGGTCAGAGACCTTCCCTGAACAAATCATCATGTGTACAGAACATAAGAAACAGATCAATGCAGGATTGCTGTAGGAATTCTTTCCTCCATATATTCTACTTTATTCACTTACTGGACTTCAAAAAATTTACTAGCAGAACAATTTCCAAAAGGAGGAAGTACTGTTTATGTGCAAAAAATACACCTCTCTAATCAGTTCAAATAGTGATGCGAAGGATGAAAGGGGATATGGAATATTCCTCTGCGGTACTGAAACAAAACCTAGAGCAGAGAATTCAGTAAAATTGAAACTCATGTTCTTCTAACCTGTAAATAGCTTGGTACCTCTCTTGTGCTAGAGCAGAAATTACTGTCTCCTTATACTGAGCTATAGCTTTAAGTCTTCCTATGGCCAAGATTCACTTTCTATTGCTAAGAGTTATTGGACAAGAGGTCCCTTCTAATTTATGCCATTCATAAGAGACAGACCACAGGGACTCATAAGCAGAGCAGTTCTTGAGTAGTTCAGGGGCTTGGGAAGAGAGACAGTATATTGCTCCTTTGCAGTCTGGGAAGCTGGCTGTACCACAGGGTTATGTGGCAAATTGGCAATGCTCATCTTGGCAGCCTTTGATGGCTTTTTCAGCACCATAAGGAATTACTCATCAACTGCCCCACCCCCCTCCCCCCAGTACAGTTTAGCTGTTGATTACATAACTTAATCTCTAGGGTGGAAGATACACTTAAACATTTCACAAGACATATGACTAAAGGCATAAAATTGAGGTATTGAGACAGTGAGATTGCTTCACCTTGCTTTGTAAAACAAAACGCCCATCTATTTTTAAATACTACAAATAACTAATATCTATAATTTTATAATAAACTACACTGTGCTATTTTCTTGGTACCATACACACAACATGTGAACACAAAAACCTGAATTTTTGACCTTGTTGTTCTATAATATTGGATCCCTTTAGCAAGGTGTTTAAAAATAGAATACTCTTAAATATGAAGTGCTTCAGTTGAGGCATACATATTTGTGTTGGTCTGGCTGAGGTGGAGTTAGTTTTCCCCACAGCAGCCCTTACCATGCTGTGTTTTGTATTGGTACTTGGCAAGGTGTTGATAACACATCAGAGTTTTGGCTACTGTTGAGCAGTCCTGGCACATTATCATCATTGTCTCTCCAACATTCACCCCACCCCCCCCAAGAGACTGGGGCTGGCCAAGATCTTGGGAGGAGGCATAGCCAAGACAGCTGACCCAAACTGACTAAGGGGATATTCCATATGATATGACATCTGCTCAGCAATAAAATCTAAAAGGAAAGAGGAGGAAAGGGGGCATTCATTATTTACAATAGCTACACATGCTGAAGCTCTGCTTCCTGAGAAGACTCTGGACATCACTTGCTGATGGGAAGTAGAGAATAAAATATTTAGTTTTTTTTCCTTTGCTTGTGCATGAAAGCTTTTGCTTTTGCTTTAGCAAACTGCCTTATCTTGGCTTATGAATTTTTGTCCCTTGTATTTTCTTCCTCTTCTTGCTCAGAAGGGGAGTGATAGAGTGGCTTAGTGGGCACCTGGCATCCAGCCAAGGTCAACCCACCACAGTGTTCCACTGTGATACTGTTTCTTTTATTTGTCAATCAATTAACACATTAACATTATATTCTTCTGTATTATATTTGATCCCTTCTGTACTCTCTTCTGTCAGCTAAATTACAGGATCACTCAACTCCTTACACATTTAGAAGTTTAAGAACTGATGGGAAGTTACCAGTCAAGAAAATGTGAGCTGCAAAACAGAATTAGACAGTTAAGCCCTACAATATATTTGATTATCATTTATTTATAAGTATATCCCATGAATTTTAAAAGTGGCTATTATAAAATAGTTTGGAATGGTAACAGGAATAAATACTTTTAAAAACCCCAAACATTTAGGCATACTGGAGGACAAAAGTAATCTATTTTATATTCATTTTTAATAATATCATTGCACATGTAAATTCCAAGTACTGTTATTTGTTAGTTTGCATAAATTCATACATAGGAGCAATGCTTAGAGAAAAACAACAGGAAATAATATCTACCTTTATGCTGCACAGTCACACGTAATTGTGTGCAGTGGGACAGGTTCATAAGAAGAGTAATTCTGCAGTGTAACACTCTCATCAAATCCTAGTTTTGAGAAACTGATTACTTAACCTGGATTTTGGAGAAATCTGAATTGGGCTTTTTGAGGAAGGCCTGACCAAGCTTCTTAACTCTAATAGTACTTCTGATGTCTTCATCTTTGATTTTGTTTTCCATTCATAAATACTGTCACCACACTAGGACAATATTATCACACCGCCTCTCTCATTGAGGGTGTTTTGGGCAGCTTAAACATTATATAAGAGACCTCTGCCTTATACTGAATGTCCATTATCTGTTTTACTAGTATGTCAATTTTTGTAAGCAATACAAGAGTACTTGGTGTCACAATGCTCAACATGCTTTAATTTACATCTCTATATTTCCCTAAGAGCAATTACAAAACGAAAGAAATTTGTAGCAGGAGGTAGGATGAGAGCAAGGGCTCCAAGTGTATAAAGAGAAATCACAAATGTTCAACTATTGGCAAACACAAACTCATGCACATTGACAGAATGTTCCATAGGGTGCCTAGGGCTCTGCATGTTAGAAAATAACTTGCAAGTTATCACTGTAACAACATTTTGAGAAAACCCTTCCTTGGATAGACAAGACAGGAAGAGAAAGGGAGCTGTAAAACTGTGGTGTGGTGTGATTACAGCTGCTCTGGAGGTCGTTCATTCAGAATGATGTAGAAGTGGTCATCGAGAATGACTTTTCTTGCCTGTCAGATATGTTGTCAGACTTATATATACTACCCTAGAACTTGGCCTTCTATCATATAAATATATTTATTGCCTACTACAACATAGTGGCACAGCTTAGGAAAATGGAAAGTTTTCTGGTATGTATAAAAATGTGAAGCTGTTCTAAACAAGGGCAATGTAAAAAATTGTAAATTACAGGTAAAATGCAGAAATACAAGAAGGCAGTCCAAAAATTAGCTTGAAACACAATGTGCAAATTTCATAGCTAGTAGCAATATTTTTCAAGTCTATCAGGATCAAATAGTATTGTATGAATGCAGTTCCACACTGCATCACCTCAAAAAAAAAAAAAAAAAGAACTGGAAAGGGTATTGAGAAGGATGACAAGAATGATCAAAGGTGTATCAAAGGTGTGAAGTATCTCCTGGTCTAGAGACACCTCACATAAATACGGTGACTAGAGAACAACTTGTTACTTTTTTTTCCCCCCCCAATAAGAACTGGAGGACATGAAATGAAAACAGTATGTGCCAAGTTCAAAGCAGACAGAGAAGTGACTTCATATATTACACAAATTAATTGTGCAACTTCTACACAAAACTTTGTGGATTTAAAGCATTTACATGAATTCAAAATAGGACTGAATAATTCAACTGAAGAAACAGCCCAATGGGATTCAAAATACAAAGAACATTGCTGGCCTAAGAGCAGCTTAACTATAGTTGGGTTGAAGCCTTAATTAACTGCATGCTTGCAATGATCCTCATTCCTTCACCGGAAAATCATTACTGGCCACTGCTAGAGACAGAGCACTGGGCATATGGTTTGGTATATGGAATTTCTGGTTTGATTCAGAAATACATATTTCACCCGTTCACATACTTAGGTTTTCAGAGTGCAACAACACTTTCGAATATTTATCTCTACGTAAACACCATAAAGTTGGTCATTAAAAACACAACTTTAAAATGATTTACCAATATCTTATATGATCCAGAAGAAATACTGATATATATATGCCAGGGTTTTATCATTAAATAGGAATTAAATTTAACATTTATATCCATAGTAATACTGCAGAGGCAGGGATAGAAATAAAACCATGTAATTCTACTTTCCAGAAAGGAATATTGCATTTATTTAAAGATACAACTTGGCTGAAGAAAAGAAATCAGTTGCATCCTAATTTATCTAAAGAAATTCCTCTTTTATGTGTGCCCAAAGTAGCTGTGCCAAAATCTTTACTCTAATGCCTCCAGTCCTGTAGCCTTCTGTCTCTGAATCACTCAGATGGCACCCTTTTTATTTTTTTTCCTTTTTGTTATCAGATTATTTCTTTTGGTGTCCTCCTTAAAACAAAGGTTTGCTCTATTCACATTAAAAGAATACATGACAGAAAAACATCAGCAGGTGGCAATCTCAAATGGAACTGTTGCTTAATTCTTGTATTAAAAAAAACCCAACAAAACAAACAACAAACCAAACCAAAAACCAACATGTGTACTAAAGATGCTCCTAATAATCAATTAGGAACAATTTATAAAAAACCAAAATTCTAGTGACATTGATTTAGAAGGTAATTTTGGAAAACAATTGATAACAAATATAAGAAAAGGAAGAAATTCACAAAATCCAGAAAGCGTGCGAGGGAACTACAGAGCTGATAGTATTCGTGTATGTATTGGGTTTTGCATGCAAAGGTTTTGGCAGATGAGGCGCTGCAGGGGTGGCTTCTGGGAGAAGCTGCCAGAAGCTTTCCCTATATTTGACAGACATAGGGGCCACTCACTTTGCAAGATGAACTTGCCACTGGCCAAGGCTGAGCCCATCAGATACAGTGACAGTGTCTCTGTGATACCACATTTGAGAAGATAAAAAACCCCCACGCAGCAGCAGGCATAAGAGAGGAGTGAGAATGTGAGAGAGAAACAACTCTGCAGATACCAAGGAAGGGGTGGTGCAGGAGCAGAGATTCCTCTGTAGCTTGTGATGAAGACCATGGTGAGGCAGCCCATGAAGGTCCACAGTGGAGCTGATAGAATCATAGGATTGTTGTGGTTGCAACAGACCTCTAAGATCATTGAGTTCAACCATTAGCCTAACACTGCCTAGTCCACCACTAAACCATGTACTTAAGTGCCACATCTATGTGTTTTTTAAATACCTCCAAAGATGGTGACTCAACCACTTCCCTGAGCAACCTGTTCCAATCCTTGACAACCCTTTTGGTGAAAAAATATTTCCCTATATCCAGTTTAAACCTCCCATGGTGTAACTTGAGACCATTTTCTCTTGTCCTATTGCTTGTTACCTGGGAGATGAGACTGACCCCCACCTCCCTACAAGCTCCTTTCAAGTAGGTATAGAAAGCAATAAGGTCATCCTCATCCTCCTTTTTTCCAGGCTAAGCATCAGTTCCCTTAGCCACTTCTCATAAGACAAACTTCCACAGATGCTTTCTCGATCACTTTTTCATCATATCAAAAACCTTTCTGTCATACACTATTTAAAAAAAAAAAAAGCAAAACACAATAAAGAAAAAAAACAAACAATATTTGTTGAAAAACAAAATTTGGAGGACTGACTACAAATTTCCAAGACAAACTTCCATGAACATGAAGAAATTGTGCATGAATACTTATCTAAACATAATTAATACCATTTTTATTAATTCCTTGATTGAAATACTGTAATAATAAACACAGTATGAATAGCTGAAAAGTTTTCAGTATTTCCCTGAATTTAAATTTGCCACAATTATTTTAGAGCAGGTTGTCCATATGACTGTCATACAATGTCACCATATTTGTGAAAGCACAGAGAATAATTTTTCATTTTATTTTGAAAGTTTAATCTAAATTCATATTTTTTAAATTCTCAAGAGTTAAAAGAAATTTTTGATTTGAAATGAAGCAATATAAAATATGTCAAATGAGTTTTAGAAATCAGTATTTTATTAATGGTGGGATTGAATAATTAAAACCACTTTTCTTTTGATTCTAAAGTGTCTGTGTAATATTCTTAAGAACGATTATATGAAAACATGCACTTTTTAGATATTAAAGAATTACATGGAAAATTTTCTTATAAACATTAATGAAAAGACATGACCTAAAAATTTGATGCTTTATGTAGGATGAATACTAATGATATACAGATTATACAAGAATATATTTACCTTCACAAGATGGAGAGGATCCTTCAAACTGCAACTGTGCATTCAGTTTGCAGGTTAATATATCTTGTCCAACAAGGGTGAAACCAGGATGGCATCTGTACTTCACAAAATCTCCTGAAAAATTGATTGACAAAAAACATTACACCCCAAAAATCCTTCAAACAGAACTATATTAAAATCTCCAGTGCAATATGAAATATATTAATAGCTTAGTTTATTTAGAATTCAAATGAAAACAAAAGAAAGAAAAAGAAATATTATTTTTTTACCTATTTCAAAGTCATCATCCTCTGTAAACAGATCTGCATGTGGAACTGTGGGTGGAGGCTGGCATTTCCTCAGCTGATAAGCTGCAAATTGAAGTGAAAATACTGATGTATTGAGAATTATTTTACAGGAAATTAACTTCATAGTCATACTTCCCAATTACCAGAGCCACACTGAACCTCATGGTCTCAGTTATGTTTTCCAAGTTAAATGTCATGACACTGCATGCAGGTGGTGAAGCACCAGAACAGGTTGCCCAGAGAAGTTGTGGATCCCTGGAAGGGTAGAAATCCAGGCTGGATAAGGTTTACAGAAACCTAGTCTAGTGGAAGGTGTCCTTGCCCATGTCAGGGAGGTTGGAACTAGATGATCTTTAATGTCCTTTCAAATTTAAACCATTATATGGTTATATGATTCTTTAAAACAAAACCTCTACTCTTCAAATTTGTTTTAACAAATTGTGAGCAATCTCATAAGGAAAGTGATGACTAAAACAACTACCATGTTTCTGAAATGAAGTAGAATGCCTACAATAGCTGAAAAAGACATTTCTGGATTAAAAAATCCAAATGAGAAATTCAAGGTTGTGATCAGAGTGCAATTACCAAAGAAAAACTCTCCTCTCTGTGGAACTAATTTATAGTGAAGAACACAAATTCTCTGAACAACTTGATAGCCCTATCTACTTTAGTTTTTTCTTCGCAGGTAAGTGCTTCAGGTGACCATGCATCACGACCTTCTTTCAGGAGAAAACCATAGACAAGAAAACTACTTCAGACTCTGAATAACAATTTCGTAAGGACCTCCCTGTGCAAACAGTTACTTCAGGTACTCTCTTTCTGTGGCATTTCCTCCTGCCCTTGTGAATCAATTCACCCTATCTTTTTGCATTATAGTCTAGATGACTAACAATCTTCCATTTATTATATATAATTTGGGTGACTTAGTCAGAACCAGAACTATAATTCAGCATTTCAATTCTGAGTAAAATGCCTAATTTGCAAAACCTGTAACCCTGGATGTAACTTTGAACAAAGTGTTTTGCTGGATATCAGACTTTAAGCTGCTATTCAATCACACCATACACACCAGAAACCTCTCTGACCATGAGCCCTGGGAATGGTCAGCTGGAGAAGAATTTTATTAGAGAGGATTAAATGTTAAGTAATAAATAGGCCAAAGTAATTTAAAAAAAGTAAAAGCTTAATATTAGATAGTAACAATTAACATTAAAGATAGAACACAGTTTATTCAAAGCCTCAAATTAACATTTTTAAGATTATTTAAACTGTGGTTTTAAAAACTAATCTGTACTGTTATTAAAAAAAAAAGTAGAAAATCCATGAATCCTGGTAAATCAGTAAACTACAAACAAAGAAATATTTTTAACATTCACTAACTGCTTGTGCTAATTAGATGTAAATTCTATAGAGCAAACCAACCGTGAAAATTGAGGACAAAGAATCCTCCTGTTGAAAAATCACTGTGAAATTTGAGGAGGACTTGATTGGTGGAACTGTAAGCTGTTTCCAGAGCTGTGTTCCCACTGAAAACTCCTAGCTGAGGTGAATTATGGTCAGGACCATCCCTAGGAAGTGAAACATAAGAAAGTCACCTGAAGAACTACTGTTCTTAACATTTAAATTAACAGTCTTTTTTCTCTGAAGAGCAGGTTAAATTTTTGTAATGAAATATTTTTCTCAATGATTTAAAATGGGTTTGTTTTCTTTTTATTTTTAGCAACACAGAATACTCTTTCCAACTTCAAGGGATTATATTTTGAGAGACCAGCGGCTTTGCAATAGCTTTTATATTTACATGGGCAAGTAATTTAGTGGTTGATGGAAATTTCAACATATTTCCTCATCAAAAGTTCTCATGTATACATCAGCCAAAAAGAACCCCCAAAAACCTAGAAAACTCTCATAATGTTATCATATTTCTAACATTTTTGACCCAGATTCTACCATCCTTCAACTCATGACTAATACATACAGAGTTGTGGAAATTGCAAGTTACTCTTGCCTTTTAAGATAAACCCAAAGATGACAAAGAACACAATATATGTTGCATTTTAGACTCTGGTTTGTAGGTGATGGAAATACCAGAGGCAGCCAAATGGCAGTTCAGAAATGGTTATGCATCTCTATAAAGTGCCTGAAAAAAACTCCTCAGTAGTTATAGGAATAGTGGACTAGCTGGGACACAGGAGCAGCTGACTCACACATGACTAAATTAAATCCTTTTGCTGAACTATCTGTAGCATATATGAGAAATAAGCCACTTTGCACCTTATGTGGGGTAAGTACCAGAGTTAGACAGAAATGAGAAGAAGGTGTCTAACATATTCAGCATTTTCTATGCCTGGTCTTCTTATGCAAGATTTTAGATAGCCCTGAGATCTCTTCCTTTAGTTGAGGTCCCAAGTTGAGATGGTTTTGGGTAGAAGTTCAGAAAAGGGTAACATACAATATGAAGTGTAGAGGTACAAAGCCTGAAATCCTGGATTAGAAAATTTAAAGAGCAGGTCTATCAGCCATACTGAAATATTAAGAAAATTTTAAAAAATATTACTTCACGCCTTAATTAGTTAATGTCTAATGATGTGTCTAATGTCAAAAAGTTTTGCTACAACTAATATATATTGCCTCATATGTTCATGGAACACAAAATTCAATATAGTACAGATTATTACATCACTTTGACCTCACATTGCCTCAGCTTAGAAAAGAAAGAGCTCAAACGAGCTGATTCATCACTGAGTTTGAGTTTCAAAATACTTTTGGAACACTATTCTTAAAAAGTTCAGACAGTGATATATAATACCTTTCTATATAATATTAGAATTTGTTTTATGCTATTCTTCAGCACATATGACAACCTAAAGAGCAATACTAAGAAAAGATGTAGCTTAGGAAAGTGAGATCTGATAAACCAATCAGAAAAGAAATCACTTCTATGTTGAAAAATTGCATACCAAACTGCAATGTAGTCATTCACAGGTTCAGTTTGGAGCAAGGTAAAGTTGATATAAATCCCATGGCCTGGAGGTACAATAATTAACCAAGTACAGTCTTTGGAATTTGGATATTCATCTGGAAATCCTGGGGAATAAACTGTACCATTCTGAGCAGTTACATTATAGCCACAAGGAGCTGAAAAGAAAACAAATGGAAAAAATTAGTAGGAGAAAATATTTTTTTAATGTTATGAATGGAATATCAAAATGCTATCAAATTCTAAAAGCTCCACAAAACAAGACAACCTAAGCCTTAATGACAGCATTTTTCTTGGTTGCTTTTCAGAGACAGAAAATAGTGACATTTCTAAGAAATAACTTATTCTGATGTCTTAGATTTAATTTCTTAAAATCCATCAAAATCCACGGGGAATAATGTTTCTATATAATCCTTGAAACTAAGTCAGCACACAACAGGGGCAGCTTTTGCTTGTATTCAAGGTTAAGAAATAAATAAGCAAACAAATTTTGCATGTTTCCATACAACTGAACTGTAACTGAACTGGAACACAATTCTGGAAAAAAAAAAAAAAAAAGGCAAGTTAATCTTTCAGTACTCCAAAAGAATTATACTTTATTTCTGACAGGTTTGAGTCATGTTTAATGGTGATTAATTTTCAGATTTTATGGTAATTATACTTATGACAAGGAAAATGGAGATACAGACACAAATTAGCACATACTTGCTTAATGAAACCTGTAGTCAAGTCAAAGCTATGAAAAGGTAGATTTTATTCAGGGGTAGAAAATATACAATATTGTGCTCTCTTTTGACTCTCAGTTTGGAACAACTGATTGATTATGGATGCAAGCATGTATCTGGGTAGACATATGGCCATTAGCGCAAATTAATGCATCTCACTCATTAGAGTGGGATCTTAATCTAATTTATGTGCACTCAGTCTTGCTCTGGAACTTTTCACATTAGCTTTTACCATAAAGCTTATGCTATTATTGTCAGGGTTCCTATGACTCTCCTTCAGACCCTCTTCATTTCTTTTTCACCTTTCAACAAATGGCGGAAAGTTTAAAAAAAAAGAAAAAGGAAAAGGAAAAAATGAAGAAGGACTGAAAAATGTTGCAGAATGATGTCACATTTCCTGTATGGTTTAAAGCTGCTCTACTACTGGGGTAGAAGGCTCATTTGAGCAGTTGATGAGTAGCCCATTTCGGAGGAATCCTTTTAATCAATGAATTTATAGGACAGGTAGGGAGGCTTTAACCACTCACATTCTGCATCCATATCAGCAGTGACTTGTATGATGCACTTAGCACATCTTCCCATCTTAGAGTATCTGGATGCAATTCTGTGCAATGTGATCTAGGATGACCCTACCTGAGCAGGAGGTTGGACCAAATGACCTGCTGTCCCTTCCAACCTTACCCAGTCTGTGATTCTATGACAGAATGGCACCTGCTCCTGAACCATAAGCCTCTAGTGCACAACAAAGGAAACAAGCTAAGGAAAATGAAGGATTGATTCTGCCTGATTCCTGGTTGCAGGCAGAGGCCAAGGGCATCTGAATATCTATCAGCTCTGAGAGTTCTGATGAAAACATGACTCAAGTCCACTTTTTACTGTTCCTTAATCCCATACATTCATGCCATGGTTACATTGTCTGATGTCCAAAATCTGCTCTTTTCTCTCCACAGTATTCCATGCTTACAACTAGGACTGCTCTGACAATTATGCTTACTACATGGAAATACACTTCCTGAGATGAATATAGGGACAAATGGAAAATTGTTTAAGTGATAAATATAGAATTTTTCTGATTGAAGTTTTATACTAAAATATATTTTGAGTTTGTTATATTTTTGACAGATTTATTAATGTTGTTAATGATTGCATAATTTTTTTACTTCCCTTCTCTAATATGCAACACAGAATGCAGATTGATTGTATCCAGTAAAGACAGTCTAATTCCCCTTATATGATTGTTAGCTATCACAGCAATAAATTGACTAAGAAAAAATAGTGTCACACTTAAAAAAACTCTAGTAGAATAAGTAATACATCCAGCTGTTACTTGACTTTTTCCAAAGATCCTTAAAAATCACAGAAGACAGATAATTAAACATAAATAACATGTTATATTTCACACAAGATACAAATAGCTTTCTTTTGAATAAATAAATCACTCTAATGAAGCCTTTATATTGTACTTTAAATTGTAAGCATGGAAAAACATAGATTTTTGTAATGGAAAAGTGTATTATCAAATCTTCTAAACTTTCAAAGGCTATCAGTAGACCACATGCTGATTTACAAATGAATAAATACTACAGTATGTGTTCCCATGGCCATTCTTACCAAGGTCCAGATACAGCACTGTGCATGAAAGGACAGCAAACATTTTAAAGTTCTGCCCAAAGGTACTCAAACTCAGTTAGTTGTCCACATGACAGTTACGTGTGTTATGCTGAAACAGCTATAGTATATCATTAGGACAACTTGATTGAACAGGGGTAAAGTCTTAGAACACATGACTATATGCCAAAATTCTATTATAATCTCATGATCAGAAATTAATCTAATTTTCTCCCATATACAATTTAAGCTTTTTAATGTATGTCAAATCATCTCATGGAGAATATGATTTAGGATGAGGTTAGGTTCCAAAAGTATGACAATCTTTGCTTTTTGGTCAGCCCTTCAGTGCCAGACTACTAGAATCAAGCAGTGGAAACCTATATGGGGATGAAAACACCTTAGAAAGGCTTGTGAGTATAGGAAGCCTTACATGGTACGGAGAAACTTGTATTGTGGAAGTTCATATTATATACCTCAATCTCATCTACCTCAAGGACAATAGTGTCAGTTATGAACTTGGGGATGCTCATCTTCAGCCCTAGGATAGAAGAAGTTTAAACACGTGATCTTTTCATTGCAAAGCCAAAAAATCTGCCTTCTGAATGAGAATTGAACTGTGTAGACAAGAGGTTCAGTATGCCTGCCCAAGACAGAGAATAAGCAAACATATACCATGGATCTCATAGGACTTAGAGAAAGAATCTAGAAGAAAAATCCTGAAGTTTTAGCCATAGAGCTTTAGGTGTATCCTGGTTGAAGGGAGGAGGCAGGGCTTAGCACTGTGTGGGCATGGCTAGGTTGTCATTCTATACCACCCACATCATCACCAGGGAGCATGGTTTTGGGAAGAAAAAGTGAGCACCCCTTGGAAGTGCCACATTTTTTGCTTCCCTCTGTCCAGTGGGAAAGTGTCAGAATCAGTTCCTGAAGACCCTGTCCCTGTGCTGCTGCCACCAATCCTTTTCCCATTTACTCTGAGATGCAGCTACAGAACACGGTGCTGAAAGAAAAGCGGTGAAATGTGGAATCAACATGGTGCTGAAGGATGGCACTGATGCAGGAGGCTGCCATGGGGAATGGAGCAGCAGAGGTGAGCCCCAGCCCAGCTGAGTCAGAGGGAGCCAAGCTGAGCCAAAAGGAGTTAAGCCAAGCTGAGTGAAGCAGGGCAGAGGGGTCAAAAGCAGAGGTGTGGAGTCAACACGTCAGGAGGTCTGACTCCCAGCACAGTGGAACAATCCAAAGCAATGCCAGAGACATCCATGTGGAATTGAGCCTAGCAGAGCAATAGCATGGCGCGACTTGGATGACCTAGCTTTTATGGGGGTTCTCTGTCATTATTTTTTGTTGCCTCGGACTCAGGCGTGGGAAATGCTAGCCACAGAATCCTCCTGCCATCTTGCCTTTGTCTCAGGGACCATGTGGTGTGTTGTGCAGAACAGTGGCCATCTTGTCTTTGTCTGGGGAAACCTCATGGAGCCAGCAGCATGGCAACAGACATCATCTTGTCTTTGTCCTGGTGGGCCACGTGGAAGTAATTCAAGGTGGTGAACACCTTTTTTCTGGATAAAACACCTTCTCTTTTTGTACACTTTTGTTATTAATTTTGCTGTTGTTACATTGCTTTTTGCTTTCAGTAAATTGTTATCTCAAGCCACAGGCTCTGTCTTGGTCCTTCTCTTACCAGAAGAGGCCAGGGGAGGGAGGAAGGGAGGAGGGGAAGAGAAGTAGCTTAATTGGACTTTAATTCCAGCTGATGTTAAACCACCACAACATGGCAACCATCAGCCTTACAATTAGAGAAAAAAATTGCCCACGAAATCTCAGAAAGTTTCAAACTTTTAACAACTCCATATAAAAAGTGCGTATACTTGCAAAATGCAGTCTTTCTGAGGCAGGGCAAAGGTATTCAAATGCATTTCGCTCTTGACAAGTACCTGCAGTTTAGCTAAACATTACAGGCATACTCATTTTCTATCATAACCCCTGAAATTTGCCTTGGCAACACTAACACAGATTTTCAGTGAGATTCCATCCTCAACTCTACCTTTAAGAGGGTTTTTCTATTATTGTTTTCACAGTCTACTGATGGCCCTGATATTACTCTCCAGTCAAAAAACCAACGCAAGAAAATAAGCTCACAACTTTTTTTTTTTTTTTCCTTAGCATAAAAGGAAGGAAATGTATTACTAGACAGGAAAAATTACATCAGTGTAGGGCTTCTAGCAATCTGACATTTCCTACTGTCTTCTTAGATTCAAATGTTAATAAAAACCAGCACTATCAAGAGCCACCTAGTCTTAACTGCTCCTATTTCCTTCAGGTCTCATTGGTTTCTTTCCAAATAATTAAATTAGAATAGTATGTCTTTAGTAGTAAGACACTACCAGATCTCATTTCTCTCAGCCTTCATAAGCAGGTGCAGTCTTCTGTACAAAATTTTTGATCTGAACTAGTGAAAATACTGGCCATAGCTAGAAAAATGATTTCATTCCCTCACTGACTTCTCTCTCAGACCTGCTGTCAAATTCCAACAATCAGGGACCTTGTATAATTTGTTTTTCTTACAGGAAATTTGTTTTCCTTATAGGAAAAACACTTACGTGTCATAATGATACTTTCAGCAGTGCTAGATGGAGCTTTAATGTACAAAAATAAATTTTCCACAAAGCAGGTAGCATGGCATCTGAGAGAGAGAACACTCCTCAAGCTCAGTCAAAACACAATCATGTTGTTTAGTCAGAAATCACAGCTGTAAATGTACACAACTGCACACACAATGGAGATGCAAGAGCTGAGGCCTTAGCTGTGTGGTGTAGATGTAGATGACTGTGGGTAGGCTTGGGATTCACATTCAAAGGAACCGGCACACAAGTACATTCTGAATTACAGAAATATCAGTAACTGAGGAATGACTTCTTTGAGAATCTTTGTTTATATTCAAATCTTGTCACAGTTTAATTGAATACTGGTTTTAATCAGAAGTAATATATGATTGAAAATGAGAGGTATATAATTTTTTCCTCAAGTATTCATAAAACTATGCAAAATAGTCACTCCCAAAGAAAAAAGAAAATAAAGCTGATAAATTGATGTAATTTTATAAACATGTATAATAATCTGAGATATTTAAAATTCCTTTTAACAGCTTTTACCCAGTCTCATGTTCCTATTTATCCTATCATTCTATATACGTTTAAATGTATATAGACATAATGTCTATATGTACATAAATGTTGTTCTATATACATTTAAAATAACTGGAAGTGTCATTTTGTGTTTGCAATGCCTATAAAGATGTATCATATACAGATTAGTGCTAACCTTATTGAATATTATTTGCTTCAATTGAAATACCTTAGTTGTAACATATACAGGTTTACATTCTATCATGATTCTGCTATTCTTCTCTAATTAAAATTATTAAAATTAATTATTAAAACATTATAAGGATTCTTTAACATACTTTTTCTTTAGCTGACAACTTTCCTTCAAGGGTTTATGAGTGAGGAAAGAGGGACAATAAGTCACTGCAGACATTTTACCACAAAACTGCTGTGTAAGAAATCAAAATCAGGCTGTCTGCCCCAAAAAGCTTAACCAAGGATTAGGAAAAAAGGAAGAGGAAGTAAGATCTATATAAAAACAAAAAGTTTTGAACTTTTCCTTGGTTTCTAATGAATTCTAAAAACAGCTAGTGCTAAAAATTCTGCTTGGAAGCATCTGAACAGAAAATTTCCCAGGCTTTGAAAGGGTCCTACTGAAGTGTAATGCTGAAGTGTTGCAGTGCATCCCAGCAAAGACACTCTGGGAAGCTTCTCCTCTTCCCTTGGATCAGGAAAAAAAATTAACGTCTCCAGATGTTCCAAAACCAGAGAAATCTTGAAAAACATATATTTGATTAGGAAAACATGAAGCAGCTTATTAAACATGAAGGAAGGCCTTTAACTTCATGACATTAAAAACCCAAAAAATAACACCTAAAAACCAGAGAACTTTATTAGAGATCAGGATAATGAAAAAGAATGACTTGTGCTATTGATTTCAGTTTTTATCAAGTGAGGAGGCTAGAAGAATATTTCTCAAATGTGAATGATAGATATTTCTTATCTATCCTCTTACTTTAATTTGTACATTTTATTCATCTCATTTCTGATTTATCAATATAAAAAGGATTAAAAAAATATGTGTTGTGAAAGACCAGCATTTTAAGTTAAATGTTCCATATTTATCTTGTTAAGATATCAATAGGATTGAATAAATTGTCAACATTTTAATCATAAAGAAATAGTAATAAAAAATAAAAGATAGCAAGATAAAATACTACTACAACAACATTAAGTGAACCAACACAAACCAAAACATAGCAAGCGTGAAAACAATTTTCAAAGTGAACAGAGATTATACGTAAATTTCTAAGAACAAATATGCAAAAATAATGTTTTTTCCACCGATAAAAATTTCAAAGTGTGTATCAGAAATTATTTGTTAAAATTAGTTTTAATTAGTAAAATAAAAGGAAGTAGGGAGAATATTGATTTGATATCTTAAATGTCTTTTTTCAAGGAGTGCAGAGCCTAGGCCAACCTTAATGGGAGAAGAGAAAAAATACATTCTTTTGTCTTTTTATGTCCTTTAAGATATATGTGTATCACTCAGTGCAGTTTTAGAATTAATAACTTTGCATTGTCTTCCAAAACATTGATAAAGTTGACTCCATGACCCAATTGCCTTTGAATAAAAATATCTTCCTGAAATAGTACTTTCTCATTCTCATTTGTTTTGGAATCCAAAATTAATTTCTTATTACTTCATTGAATAAATGGAAAAATTTTTTTAAGTGCTAGAATTGCTAATTAAAAAGTCACATGGAGCTGCAAATCATATCCAATATAAAGTCTTATATATATAGAAAAGACTTGTTTGAAAAATGAAAAACGATTTAAGAGGAAAATTGAAGTTTCCAATCCTCTTACTCTTTTATCATCTAATTCAGAAGAGACTTAAAGACAGCACCCCTGAGGGAAAAAAAGCCCACCATATAACTGGAATACTTAAGTCCATGTTTTAGGTTGAATGAATTCTCTAAAACAATTACAGAAATTAGCTGTAAGGGTCTTAGAATATTTCAGAGCAATATAGGCACATAATATTACAAAATCTTTTAATTAAAAGATATGGGAGATGATAGTTCATATATTTGGTCTAAATATGCCTGTAGTAAAAGAGTTGGGAAAAAAAGAAACATTAAAAAAGAAATCCTTATGAATTAAAACCAACCACTTTGACAAAGATGTCGTGCATTATGACATTGTATGTCTCTAAGGAAAGCATCAGTGTTCATGCTGCAGAGCAATAGTTGAGCTGTTCAGAAATAATAAGAAAATAATTTGAAATTATTATTGACAGTATTAAAATTCTCATTTGGGAAGCAAGAAATGGCAGTGCCTTAGTAAACCTTTAGATCACCTAGCATAGTTTTTCCTTCTAACAAAACTGAACCCTTGGTGTCGAATAAGAATGCACAGAAGAACCCAAAGTAGAAAACAGTATGTTAGCCTGAACCAGCGGAAAATTTCTTTCTAGCCTCTAGCAGTCTGTCCTGAAACACAATGATCCTTCCCAGTTTTTTTCATGTAGCTTGGTTAACTCTCTCTTCCATTCCTCACAGGCTTTTCAGGTTTGACTAACCTAAGAGATATCAGGTGTATTCTGTAGAGACGCTTCTGTCCCATCTTTCAGAATCCATGTCAATTATACTGAACATACATTCTGCAGTGCAAACCTGTAGCACCATTAACCTCTTGTTATGATGGAAAACATTTACTTCAATCAATGTTATATGTTCTTAGCTTTTGATTCCCTGTGACATCACTTCAGCTCTACACAATTACTACCTACTTTTGTCATAACATCCTATACAGCACTTTATCAAAGCCTCTAAAGCTCTAAAACAATGTCAGAAATTTCATTTCAGCACTTGCATTTTTTAGATTAAAGTCTAAATAAAAGCTTTACACTGTAAAATGTTATATGTTACATTGTACACTACCCACCTTACCCTCAAATCAGAAAAAAAAAAAAAATCATCACATTGAGTTTAAGATAATATCTGGTAGTATCATAAGTTGTCATAATCAATACGACAGACAGGTATTAATAGGAACAATAACTCACTGATGAGGAACATGATTCATAAAATATTTAAGATTTATAAAAGCACATAGCTTTCTGCCTTTATCTGCTTACACTACAGACTAGGATAAAGGCACAGTTCTTCAGCAAAAGCTGCTCTCTGTAAATGTACACAGACAACTACACAAAAATCAGAAAACACTGTGAGTTCTGAAGCAAAGGTAGTATCAGCAAGTTACCTTCACATCTGGGAAAATGATAGTTCCAATTTCTGTTGATTCCATGTTGACATGTGAGAACAGGCTGACCCCTCAAAACATATCCAGGATAACATTCAAATGATACTGACTGACCCACACTGTAATCTGAGTTGACTATATATCCATTCAAAAAAGGAGGAGGATCAGGGCAGTTCTGTAACTCATAAGCTGGAAGAGAACAGAAGTACTTTTTATTTCTTAATCAACTCTCAACACAGGAAGTACACATTATTATAAATAATGGAAAGCCAAGCTCCAGTAATAAAGTGATTAACACACAACAAGAAATAAATCGTCCATTGGGGCCATCCAGAAATATTCTAGTAATAGATAACGAAGTCATTAATTCCTTAAAAATTATTAAATAGAAGATTTTTACAATCCACTGGATTTTCTAATATATATTAAACTATGCCAAAAAATCATCTGACCAAAAATTGAAAATAATTAATGAATGACTACAAAGAAACAGGGCACCATAAAGGTGTAAAAACATTACAGATATCTACCAAAGGAGATGTTATTTTAGAAATAGCTTTAATGATTTATTTGGTGTTGGGTTCTATGTTTTCAGACTTCAAACTATTATTCAATGAAACTCATTTAGTTCATGAAAGTTAGTGTGATGAAAATTCAGATGGAGCTTTCATTAATAACATTTACTAAGCTACAAAGATAATTTAAAAATAAGTAGTTCCATATGAAGCAAAACAGGAAGACAGTTTCATAAAAGTGTTATGCCGAATCATTTGCAAGGAACTTCACATAGACAAGATAACAAGTAATTGCCATTTAAGAAGTAAATGTTGAGAAGATGCATGTCCTGCTCTCTCTGAGCATTCTATTTGTAGTCATAAAATACTTGTCCGAAGAAAGTTCAGAATAAGAGCAGTAATATCAGTGGGCTTTATATTAATATATGCCATTAAGACCAAGCTCTAAAAATGCAGAAAGAGAGATGGAGAAGATATTTTGAACTAAGTATTTTGTTATTTTTCAGAGCTAATCTTTACAATATGGACAGGTTAATCCTAGAAGTATATACTTACTATTGTCAACTATTAAAAAAGCCCCTTCAGCAAGATTAAACTAAACATATAGCTTAGATATCCTTAAGTACTTACTTACAGTGTTTGTAATTAATTGCTTCACTGAAGTACAGCTACTGACATTAGTTTTTTTTATTCATTGCTCATTAGAGTTGTGCTATGCAATAAAAAGATTTATTTTCAGAAAATCTTCTCCCTAATTTCATCAGTGAATCCACACTCCAGTGTTTGTAGCATTACAAAGTTGGAAGAGATGTGGAGGCACCCAAAATATTCTGAAGTCCTCTAATAATCCAGACCCCCCATCTCCCAAATAATAAAAAGTTAACTGTTACTGGAAAGGAAATGCAAAAAGGTTTATCCTACCTAAGATGTGGTTCATTAAAATTTTGGGCTAAATCTTGTAATGGTTCATTAATAATGTTATTATTACTCCTGTTAACATTATTTTTGCAGCTCTACTAGAAATAATATCATTATCATCAACATCTTTATACAACATAGAGTACTAGAAAGATTATTTAAGAGTGTAGGACATATTAATTCATATTAAATTATATAAAAATCTACTTAGGAAATAATATTAAAAATAGAATAGAAGATTATTCCAGAGGGTGAGAGGATCTCACAGATTTTTTTGAAAAGGTGCAGCAACACATTGCCCAGTAGTTACAACAAGAGTGTTTTGGAAAAATGACAATAAATATTGGAACTTTTAAACTTTGACTGTACAGTGGTTTGAGGAAATGAATACACATGAAAGGATCATTCCTTACTCGTTAACTTATTGCAGTATAGTATTCATAGCTTAAGTTTTAAAAGTACTTAACACTGCCTCAGGTTTTTTAAGGCAGTATTAAAAATTATTTTCAGAAAAAGCCTTATTTCACTGATCTACATAAGAAGATAACACAGGAACCACTCAGGTGAGAGAGGAAATCCTAAAAGAGCATCAACATTTCTCTTTTCCTTTAATGTGCACACCATCTCTTACAGTCCTTTGGATAGTAAATGAAAAAAAATAAAGCCTAGCTTATAAAATTCTTGCCTCTGTTTATTCAGATATGCATACGTTTTTTGCACATTGTAAGTAAGGTAAACAAAACACATACAGAAACTTCTGGGGATTGTTCTGGTATTTGTTCCAGTAAGAGAAGAACCTGTGCCTACAGCATATTACCATAAATTTGAAGGTCAGTTAGTTAGGGGTGAGAGGACTCGCACATGAGCAGAGCACAATTGCTTGTTTTGTTATTTGCTATTTTAAAAAATAAGATGTAAAATGTTAAGATACTCTACATGTGGGTTTTGCTATAAATTCTATAGATGACTTATAAAATATTGGTCAGGTGATTCATGTGACTGTGATATGATTTACAGGCCACTCAAGGAGTATGTTTTATAGTTTTAGTCTAAATATTAATTATTTGCTTTTCTCTTGATATATGCAATAACACCTGATTCAACAGAGAAATTAATTATTCAGTCATGACTATTGAATATTACTAACAAATCCTGATGTCATACCTTACAAAATCAAACCTTTTTTTATGTGTCATGCCAAAAGACTTGGCTGGTATTGAGTTTTAAATACAGAGATACTATTTCACAGCAGACAAAAACTCTAGTGAGAGCCTGAAATGAAACCAAATGTAAAGGAAATCTGAGAAAAAGATTTCATTCCAATACTGGCAGCAGCTGAATACTTGAATTTTAAAATTATCTCACATAGGCATTTGGCATTTCGTTGTGCTGTATATTTTCCACTGATAAGAAAATAGTGTAAATCACAAAAGAAATGTAATTGATCCTCTGCTATCCTGTTTTTATGATTCTAATGTATTTTCCATCTTATATAAACACTAGGGTGACTTACAGGTTTTTCAAGTGCCATATACTTCTTAACACTCAAACATGGAAATAGTTGCTTTACAGAAAAATAGTATTAGCAGATAATTGAGCATGCAATCACTGAAATGCTAAGAAAGCTCACAATTATCGCACTTAAAACTTTCATTTAAGGTTATTGTACATTTCTCCAGTGTCAGGGTGTGTGTAACTACAGACAATAAAAAATCCACTTCTCAGACTAGACCAGCCTAGCATGGGTTGAATTGGAAGGGACATTTAAAGATAATCTAATTCCAACCTGCCTGCCATGGATATATTTCAGTAGAAGACTAGAAGGAGATTGCTAAAAGACCCGTCCAATCTGACTTTGAAGACCTCCAGGAATGGAGCACCCACAGCTTTTGCTGTTCCAGTATCTCACCAGCTTCATCTTAAAGTATTTCTTCCTTATATCCAATATAAATTTGATTTAAAACTGTTGCCTCTTGTCACTAAAGTCCTTGATAAAAAGCCTCTCTCCCTCTTTCTTACAAGACCCTTTTAAGTACTGGAAAGCCACAATAAGGACTCCCTGGAACCTTCTCTGTTCCAGGCTGAGCAACACCAACTCTTTGAGCATTTTTCCACTGGAGACATGCTCCAGTCCTATGTTTATTTTTGTAGCCCTCCTCTGGACCCACTTTAACAGGGCTATGCATTTCTTGTGCTTGGAGCACAAGAACTGAATACAGTACTTCAGGTGGGGTTTCAGGAGACAAGTAGAGGGAGAGAACCACCTCCCTCAACCTGCAGGCCATGCCTTTTTTTATGGAAGCCCAGGATGCAATTTGCTGCAGCCCAGGATAGGACTGTTAATTTGGAACCTCAGTTTATTGCTGTAGGCACCAAACAACATAATTTTTCCAGATGCCATGACTCAGGGCTCAGTCACAAAATGTTGCCTAATGAATTATAAAATAATCTGCTACGAGCCTCTCATTTTATTTCCATTAGTATTCCTGCCTTAGGATATCATCTGAAACCATTTTAGAAATACAAAAATTTTCAACAATCTCCTTTCCATTCCATGATTCCCATGATTCAGAAGGTCCATCATAATTGTTTTTTTTCTAGATAAACGTCATCAGATGTAACATGTTTAAATCATGTTTCGTATGTGCATGAGTGTGTTTTTAGAAGAAAGGAAGTGCAATTTGAACTTTATTTCTGTGTATTTTCTGGAACATATTGCTCTCTAAATGTATTTGAGTAAGATTCTTACCTCATATTCAGCTTTATCCTATATTGAAATTCAGAACAGACTGAAAATACTCTCAGAGTTCCAATAATAGGAACTAGGATTTCCACAGTAAAAGCAACACAAATCAAACATACATTCTGCTTCCCTAGAAGAAGCCCTAATGCTAAAGCGAAAGACGTGGGGAAAAAAGATATTCCAGAAATATTAAAAGTAGAGGCAACATTAATAATATGGACAGGTATTAAATCCCACAAATATGTGTTATGGAACATTAGACTAACTGTATTCTTCTGTGTACTGAATTCTGTTATGAATCTCACAAAGGCCATAAAAGTTATGTATTTCTTCTGACTCAGTACAATTTGGCTTGCCAATCAAACTGTAACTGTTCTTCTTCCCCTCAGACCTAGTGTACATAGGCTGTTTATATCTCAGATACTGAGATTTGACAGATATGAGGGTCTCATAAACTCAAGATTATCGGTCAAATGTGATATAGAAATGTTCTTCTAAGTATTTGTAGTTGCTTCCTCTCTTTGCTGTTTTACATAGATGGCAAAACCACAACACCTATAACAAGAGACAGCTTTTCTCAGTGCTCTTGTTTTTTAATTAAACTATACAATATTTATTTAAATTAAACTTAAATATAGATATTTTAAAAATCAGGTACTTTTAAAGTCCTCATCATCATACAAAAATTAAAAATTATGTATAATAAAATTTATTCTAACTGGTTCCAATAGTTCAACAAGCAATCAGTATGAACTTCCTTCTTGCAGCAAATGAGAAAAAAGGTTCCACAACATACAGAAATCCATCTTGAGCATAATCAAATAGCCACCATTCCCTATGTATTGCAATTGCAAAGCTGAAGGCATAAGAAAAAATGAAAATATCAGAGCATAAAACAATAAGGACCTGACTGGCAGTGGTACTCAGAGCTGTAATTTCCCTGGGGTTCTGCTAAGGAGAGAAATCTGTTTACTGCACTCAGAAATACACAGTACCAAAGTGATTTAGGTTATATATTCAAATCCTGGGCTGTGAGAATTCACGGGCTAGTGCTTAAGGAGCAGCACTAGCTCCTTGCAAGATTGTGGGCAGAAAATATTTTAATGTCCTCAGTGTGCATACACTTTTCTTCCTCCCTAAAATAGTGTGCTCAGAGTATAATCCCAGGCTATATTAAGCCTCAATCTCTGTCTTCAGAAAATAAGTAGAAAAACTGAGAAATAGCATTATTAATTCCATCATTCACTCTACAATATTCATGTTCTTTGCTTTCCCTTGAGATGAGGGGTGTCATCCAAAAGCCTTATCCTTCATAAAATGCTAAGATCCCTAGAAAACTTCTTTTTTTTTTTAACATGCAAGTTTTATTGGATAAGCATAGCCATCACTAATCTCCCTTTACTTTTATATTGGTATCTACAAAAAAGACATCTACCCAGCAAAGAAAGTCTGCTACTTTAATGCCATTACTTATTGTACTCTACTTAGTAGAAATGACAATATTTTTTAACATATATGAAAAAAACCAGTCCTTGAATTGTAGTAGTAATTAAGTAATCCTTGAATTAGTACCATTCAGTAAAAGAAAATCCTAAATGTTTTTTAATGTAAATTTAAGTACATTTAAAAAAAAAACAGATTAGGATTAAGTTATGCAATTTGTGAGGACTTCCTAATAGGCAACATGTTCACTAAGACAGCTACAATGGGTGACTGCAACTGTGCATTCTTTTTGCCTACTCCTTTTGTTTTTTGGGGGTTTTTTAAGGGTAAATTAAGTTAATTTCACTATTAGAAAATATGAGGACATAGTAAAATAAAATCAATTAGAAACAGTCTGAAAAAAACATCTACTTAAATGTATAAAGGTATCAGGTTTTCAGCTCCATCTGCTTTATAAATTAATTTCTATAGAAATAGCAAACATGAGCATCAATTCCACTAAAAATAAATTCCTAGCTTTCTATATATGATATCCTTCCTTTTGCCCATAAGAAAATTTTGAATGTGACACACATGCCAGTCTCTCCTATTTTATCTCCCTGCCTAATCTATATTCCATGAATAGCAGTTAGGGAAGACACTGCCTATCAAAATGAGTTGTGAGGAGGAATATTCTGACTGGGGAGCCAGCAAGCCAAACCGAATTGATATCTATGGAATAATCCTGAATCTTTCCTCTCAATAAGGGCATTATTTCAGAACTGTAAAATTTTACTAAATCTGACCAATGGTTTCAAAATTGGATAACAAATGTATACTAAGAAGCATGACAGCCAGACAGTAAAACAGTGCTAAGTTTCATCATCCAAACAAATCAGGCTAAGACTTATATGACATTTGATTTACTGAAACGAAAACAACATTTCTAACAGGGAATAAAGGAGAAGGAAAAGAGAAACACTGGAGTAGTGAAGAATTATTTTTTAAGTCAAGTTTCAGCAATTGCAGAAAAATTAAGTGGAAGAGAGAAAAATCAAGACATATAATATTAAAAGGAGTAAGAAAATCCAGAGATAATCTCAAAGAAAAGATAACTAAGGGCAGCAGATGTGGGACAAGAAAAGTCAGCCATCAAAAGCAACATATACTTTATATGATGAAAAATAAAGATGTTACCAAAATTGCTCAATTGTAAACCACTGGCATTTTCTTTCAGAGCACATCAAAAGAATGGTGAATACACTGAAACATAATACTTTCAGAATTTCATAGATTATGAATATCTTGAATTGAGTGTACGATATCCTATATGTTCTAAATTATGCTGAGCAAGTTACCTGTACTCAATAATATGAAGTTATAAAATATGATTGCCACAGAAAGAATTGCTAAATCTTTGCAAAAGAAATGGCTAGCGCAATCTGGGATCTCAGAGGCAGCAGAGAGAGTTTCTGCTCTCTGAAGAAAAATAAACACATTCACGATAACTCATTTTTAAAGAACAGAAGTCCAAAATCTGTTTGTAGAATGCAGAAAGGGAAGCAGATAGAAGAGGTAATATAAGCCAATTAGAAGTTCAATAGAGCAAACTTAGCTGACAGATCATAATCACTTAAAAGTTGAATGTGTTACCAATTTCCAAATTAGGGAAAAAAATCAATAAATCATAAGTACCTTTTAAAATAATTCAATTTTTTTTTCCCAACAACTTTTTATCTAAGCGGATTACGTTGTGGGATTTTTTTTTTTAATTTTATTTTAAAACCATAGGTTTTTAATATATTTGCTAAAATACTGTGCTTTTATCAAAGCAGTATTCAAGAATGAGTCACCCCAGAGTCACTTTATAAGTAAGAAGTATTACATAAAAATGAACTGTGTGAGTTGCCTTTACTGGAGAAATTGCTTTGTTTCTCACTCATGGGGAAAATAAAACTGGATGAATGCATAGGGATTCGGTAATTCAAATACACCTATAACTACACTTTTTGTGAAAAAAGGAGATAAATACTAGTTGTAGTTTGTATTTGAAGTTAGAATAACTCAAGTATCAGTTCATTTAACTGTATCCCTTTTGGTTCTGATTTTTCTATCTGCTATTATAACTATTAGACTAATAACTACAAAAATTCTTATCATATTTTACTACTTTTAAGAGTTTAATAATGTTTCTAAATTCTTTCTATAAATATTTGGAAAATATTATTACAAGATTTTGAATTTTTATAAAAAGTACTTCTTTTTAACATTTTATTCTGAGAATGCTACTACACAATCTTCATCACTTACAAAATAATTTATTATAAGGCCCACCTAATGAAAAATTTTAATATTTCATAATACATTTTTTTCTCGTTCTAAGTGAATTGCTTTTCCTTTATTTAAAGAACCGGATAAAATTTTACACTGTCAATGAGATAGTCATGATAACATGCTTGTTCACAGCTGACAAGTTGCAAGTGGGAGAAGCAGAAAGCAAGCAACTTATCTAAAAAGCAACAGATTTTAACAAAAAATTGTCAGAATAAACCAAAAAATAGCAGTTTCTATTGTATGGTGTCCTCTTCATCACACTCCCATTTATTTCTGACTTGAAAAATTAGTCTTACTGGTCAAAGTGAGAAAGGAAAGAATAGAAGAAAAGAGTAATAAACAATGCACCTGTTGAGCAAGCCACAACATTGCCTCTAGAAGAAGTCTACAAACAAAATAAAATTGATGTATTAGTTTCAGGACAGAAAATGCTATTGGTCTGGAGTTATTCACATGTACCTGAGATTACAAAGACTCGATGCCATTAAGGAAAAGCTTGTTATAGTAAGGAAAAACACACTAATTAGAACTAGAACAAAGAGCACTGGAGAATATATAGAAAACTTGCTACATGGCTTTGTATTTTATTTGTGACAGAACGAAACTCCACAGGCAACAGAGAGATATGACTCCTTTGTGGGCATGCTTTATGAGTATTAGCCTAATACAGGTGTTCAGAACCCTTTCTATCCACTGACTTCATAGATGTGATCTAACTATAACAGTATATATGTGTATGTATGCAAACAAATACTGTACTGGGCCTGGATATGATAGAGTTTACTGCCTTCACAACAGCTCATATAGTGCTGCGTTTTACATCTGTGGTCAAAACAATTCTGACAACACACTGGCTTTTGCTGAGCAAAGGCAAGGCCATTTCTGTTTCCCACTCTGCTCTGTCAGGGAATAGATTAGGACTGTACAATAGGTGGGGACAGAACACACCCAGGCAGATACCTGATCTAAACAGAGATATTCCATATCATACAAAATCATGTACAGCAACAAAAGGGAAAGGGGAATTAGGGTCATTAGTCATCTTTGTCTGGGCACCAGTCTGCCTATGACAGGTGGTGAGTGATAGCCTTTGCATCACTTTTTTTTTGTTTTCTTTTTCTCTTTTCCCCCTTATCCTTCACTTATTAAATAATGTTATTATGTTGGCCCCCAAGCTTTCTTCTATTTACTGTTCCTTTCCTCTTCTTCCATCCCACGACGGCTGGGACAGAAGTGAGGCAGTAGCTGTGCACTGCTTAACTACCCACCAGTATTAACGCACAACACATAACCAAGTTATCCAAACTAAGATCATAGATTAAGGCAGCATGAATTTCCCTCTGCGGTTAGATGAGTATTCAACCAGTAATTCCATTTTGTTAAACTGTACAGATCCTGTCATGGGGCTCAACTGTTGTCAGTAAGACTATTTTAAATGTTTAAAAATGTGCACAAATTAATGATGCTTTATTGTCACTAAGAGGAAATAAACAAGGAAACAATGAAAATCAAGAAAAAAGACAACAGTAAAGGACCAGAAAAGTTCACATTTTCAAATACTTACTAACTGTATTTGAAAATAGATACAGAATGTGTGTTATCTGATGTCTTTTCATTTCCTACTAATTTTCACGTAAGTTTAGACCACTAATACATTACATAGGAATTATAAAACTTTTCACCTGAGTATTTAAAATAACTCTTACTATATTTTGAAATACTCCTCCATTTAATACAATACATTAAATATGACAAGAATTTATAAATGGGAAAGCAAGACAGAGAATATTAGTAGCATCTTTCAACAACAGTACACCCTAAAGGGATGGAAAGGGGTATCAGCTATGTGACCTTTGGCATATAACATCACCTTGTTTTCAGGTTTTTATATCAATAAAACATAGATTGCAACTCAACACAATTTCATTTTTGAAAATTCCAGCCTATGAATTAAACACTCCACAGATTTAAAAATGCTATATAGTGCATGCCAAATATATCTTTTAAAATAATAATAAAAACCAATTAAAATGTTATTTTTTCCTTTCTAACCATAAACACCATTGTACTAGTTTGTACTTACCTTGGTATGTCAACTTAAATCCTTGCCTGTTTTCTGAGTGATCACTGTAAAAATGGACAAGTGTTTCATGAGTAGTGCTTAGCAAGGGTGATGGGAGTTCCATTCCACTGAACTGGCCAATCATAGAACTGGTGTGGTGAGGCCCATTCTGAATTTCAAGGAAATCATGATTTGCTTCAGTAGAGAAATTCAGAAACTGAATGTGTGCACCTGCAGCATTGAGAAAGAAAGCAAAATTAGAGTTTTTATAATTCATGTTGCTTAATATTACAGCATGCAAATAAAAAATGTCATAATAATTGTTAGAGGCACTTTGGTAAATTTTAGTCACTGTTCAAAGTAGGATGCTTAAGGTAATGGCTGCTTAACATTACAAGAATTGGAGCTTCTAATTTTTTGGTTACCAATAAATATCATAAACACAGATGAAAGGACCAATGAAAGGAAGTCACAGAGTCAACACCAGGAATTTGCCAGATTCCTAAACCAGTCAACAGCAACACTCAAGAAGGGGCACATCACAAATCCTGCTGTGTCATGGTATTGTAGCTGGGCCAGGCCTCTCACACAGAGGCTCAGGATCAGCTCAGCAGCCAGGAAGGCTACTAACAGAGTGACCTTTCAGAGGCTAAAGTTCACCTACTTAGTTCCAGTTATCTACTCCACCCTGTTTTTCCTGACCCAAGTCACCTATATTTGTGTCCTTTTCCCTTCAGGTTGGGCCAGTCTGTCTGCTTTTCAGCATTCAAAAAATGCTTAACAGTCAGAAGTGTAAGCATAATCTCATGGGAAGAGCTGTTTTGAAGTACTGGCACTACTTTATGTGGACTCATGACTTGAAATCCAGCCTTCTCTAACTATGCATATGAACAATATTAAAAGAGGAATGGGGGATGAACCCCTGGTGTGGAAGCCAAGTAGTATCAAGTAACATGCGACTGCACTGCTTGGGCATAATCTTGCTCTGGTAGACTTTGAAGACCCAGCTGTAAAGGAGTAAAGCAGAATTACTGAATGAGCCAACAAAACAGTGTGAGATATTTAATGCCTTTACTCTGCTTGACAGTCTTACTTAGCAGCAGAGACATATTCTTCATTTCAGGAGAAAACCTTGTAAATTAATCACCAGGGCAATTCACTCAGTTTTATTTATAGCTTATTTCTTTGCCTCTGTGGTTTGAGACTGAATCAATTGTATAAAAAAAGATTTTTTTTTTTTTTTTGGCAAAACTAAATTACCACTAAACTGGTTATTTTGCTCTAGTACCTTCTCTGACCTATGCAGAGTTGGACATATGAAAACAAATGTTCCAGCTGATGAATAAGAAAACTTAACCCAATGCTGTCAATAGAGAGATACACCTAGAACATATCAAAGTCTTAATATCAGTCATTGTCTGATATGGTTAGTCTGACTTGAGTGAAGCCACAATTTTACAATGCTCTTGGGATTTGAGTAGAGGTAGGACAACATGTAGCCTGGAAACATCTTGACTTCAGCATTAGTATTTAGTGATTCCCAACAGAGACTGGATGCCAGCAGCATAGAACGTATAAAGAATTGAACAGCTACTTAACATTATAATTAAGTTGCTAAAGTGACAAGCAGATAATCAAATCTGACATATTTATACAGACCCCAAATCATTGTTTAGATATTTAAATAAAAATAACCTATTGTTAGGAAACAGTTTCTGATGAGCTGTAGAATACCTTTAACATTGAAAAATTTTAATTTAATTTCTGAGACAGAATTTCTATGTCTAGTATGCATTCAGCATAGAAAAGTTTTAGAAGTAAAAAAAAACAAAGGTAGATTTGTCAGTAATTAAAACAAACAAACCAACCAACAAACAAAAAAAACAAAACAGCTATCTAAAGTAGCCAAATTTTAAACACAAACATATTTTTTTCTTACAGGTTTTTCAAACATGTTAATTTCAATTAGAGAACACACAGGATGTATCATCCCTCAAACCTTAACTCCAAATTTATACAATTTGAAAATGTCAATTTGGTATGTCAAAGTAAAATTTTCATACACTAAATAATTTCTTGCATAAAATTACACAGAATAAACCTGATAGTTACAGAAAATAAATCATTATCTGGTCAAACTATAATTATAATTCTTTTATTATAATAAAATATATTATTATAATTATTATACTATTATTATAATTCTTGCTATAATCTCAATAGCACTTCCTCTCTCACTCAAATACACTCTGGATAATGAGAATTCCAAGCTGAGCTAATATTTTTTACAAATTTTAATCAATTAACAACGACCTGAAATAATTTCAAAATTACCATGGATCACTTGAAAATATATATTTTCTATTTTAAAATATTTGGATTTTAGTAGTGTCTGCTTTTATATGATTGATATATTTTCATGTAATGATGAAAGCACTATACTTTGGGACACACTTAGCTTCTACACTTTTATTGCTGAACTTTGTTGAAGCATGCAATTATTTTGATACAATAGAAAGTCTGTAAACAAACAGCTCTCAAGTAGACAATCTTATACTTGCAGTAAAATTAATATCTAAGATTTTCAGTGAAAGTACTCTGTGAAAATCACATCAATTGCAATTTTTAAAGCTGATATAAATATATTATCTATGACTTGACATACAGTTTGGGAAAAATATCCCTGTAGAAACTTTATGGTAAAAAACATCCTTTGGAGTATTTTTGAAGGCAATAATTGATCTCAATGAACACCTTGTACCCGTTAAATCCCTTGCCAAACAAAACCATTATCTTTTCTATTTATAGGATTACCACTACTAGAGAATTTTGGAGAAATCAAAAAATAATAACAGGGTACAAGACACTCTTGCACAATTTGTTCATGAAACATTTTCTACATGGAAAAGCTTAAAGAAAAAGAGCAACAATGGGAAATATGAAGAATTATTTTTCAAAAGCAGCATTGTAGTAACATAATTAGGATAACGTTGCTTCAGAACAGTTATGTAGCATGTATGTTTTTGTAAATGTAGCTTGGCAAAACTAGCCAAAGATGCTCTGTCTGTGGTTTTCCTAAGTCTACAAGGATACCTAAGGGTACTAAGGCTATCCATAACTACAATGGATCAGTTTTACCAGACATGCACTGATAAAGGACTCTATTCTAAATAGCAGCTCAGTATTTCTACAAGTTAACCGAGGAAAATACTATGTAAGTAGTACATCTCGCTACAAAAGTGCCTCTTACAAATGCGAATGGAGATCACAGAAAAGAAACTAATTTTCTGAGATAAGAATAGTGAATTTAATAATGAGTTTTTAAAATTAATTATTTGAGCATTGGCATTGAATTTACAGTATGCAACAGAAAGTTTCATAGCAAGAAAATTTATTGATTTTATTTCTGATGATAGAAGATTGTGCTTTATACATTAACTTATAGATTCCTTATTATCCATGATTACCTTCTCAACATAGTTATCACTTATTTGTGAAGATATTTTCTGTATGACAATAGTTTTAATGTAAAGCTAGAAAGTTTTTAAGTTGGCAAATGCAATCTAGGATCTGGAATACAATTTGAGAATTCTTTTAACCAAATTCATAGTGCTAGAAATCAGGTTTTGTCCATTTTTATAGAATATAAAAATACTGTTAAAAAGTCACTTGGAGAACGATGAAAGGACATTAAACAAAAGATCATTAATTAATTTAAAAGCTACATTATTTATTTCATCTGCTATATCTTCATGTCACGCATTTAATTTGCTTTGGAATCAGTTTCCAAGGCATAAGTTTATAACAAGTTGCTTTGACAAAGATATATTTTTAAATTGCCAACCATTTTCAAATCCAAAGATAATGAATAATTATGTAAAGGGTTCACAGTACATTCACAGAATAAAATCTACTGCATATCAGAAATCACAATACTCATATATATTTCAATCTGATGATTACAAATAATTGATATTCCAATGTAAGTTTACTTACCATATCCAATAGGCAATAAAATTTTCCAAGTACAATCTAGGTTACTAGGGTAATTTCCAGGAAAACCTGGGCTTAGGATCACACCACCCATGTTTGTCAGTGTTCCACCACACTTAGCTATTAAAAATAAAAAGAAAGTCACTGTATCTTTTATTAATATTGTTTCTTAATATTTGACATGTGCTTAATTTAAAAAATGGATTTTTCATTTTATCCTCATGACCCCCAAGCAGTGACATTTATCACAGTCAAAACATTATTCATGAAGGAGAAACAAAAAATTGATTTGATTTAGAGCAAAATGTTTACTTAATGCCATATGCTCACTGTAATTTAACTACAAATATATAGTTCCACGCATAGACTGGGTAACCTATTGTCTCAGCTTGATAGTTATGGTTAGACATGTCTGGTCCTATGCTGCCATATGATTCACAATCAGAGAAACAAATCTGGAGTTAAACTGACTTATGATACTGATCCATGATGTAGAAACAGAGCTATATATTTATAAACAAGCAAAGAAAAAAAAATCCCACCACAGTTTTTGCTATAATTCAGAAAGAGGATAGATTAGCACCATAACAGATTTATTCTTTGCTTTCTATCCGTATGGTTCTATTCAGCTGATTGATGTGTTTAGGAAATTGAAAACCCATTTGCATAATTTAGAATGACATAAAGCTAAGTTATAAGTATGTGAAGCAACTTGAAAAGAAGTGGATGAGTTTGCACCTTTGCTAAGACAGTAATATGAAGGAAGAATAACTTTAGGAAATCGAATTAAAATATTGTCATCTATATTCATTTATTTGAGGAATCATTACTTTAAAGTCTGTGAGCCTTCATACCAGGTACAACATTGATACATAATCTGATAACACAGTTGTGATACTGTGATACTGTCTGTTGTAATAATTGTACTGAAAAATTAAAATCATCTCCTGGTTAGATGGCAGAAAAAAATTGAATTAAAATCTAAAAAAACTCTAAAAAGCTGATAAATCAGTCTCAAACTTCTTAAGTATCTCTACCTCCTTTCAGTGTTAAATATCCTGTTTAGTGAAAACAGATTTTAGTTTGCATTCTACAGAAATCAACACTTTAAGGGTTGGAGGTGGGACAAAGGGTGAATCATGTTTTAGTGGTTTGTTTGTTTTCTTAGGGGTATTTTAACTTCCAGGATAGCACAGTTTCATAATTCAATGTTTGCAAATAAGAACTATATTTAATATACAAAGTGAAACAGAAGATTACCACAAAAAGAAAGCAAAAAACAAACCTACCCAAATCCCAAAACACACCATTGCAAATAAATTTTCCGTGCCTAAAATTGATTTGAAGGATTTGTACTGCTTTCATATTAATCAGAAATGACTGCTTCTGTAGAAGCTGACAATACAAAATAATATATAGGCTCAATTTGACAGGGAATCTTTAATTTTTTTTTCACATTAATATTGCTCAATGTCATCCCAATCTTCTAAATTCCTCTTAGATATGAAGCTCATAGTAACAGCTTTTGCTGACTGAATACTAAAATTAAAAGCATTCACTGATGAATGTATTTATTTCAAAGCTGAAGTGACAGAACATTTTTATGGCCTCGTGCTTCTCACTCCTAAATTCCTGCTTTTTCTTGAAATAAGCGTACCAAAAAACAGTACTATCTGCACTCTCGCAAACTTTGTCTAACCAAGAAACAATACTGCAGAGGATTACTTTCCACACAGTGAAAGCTCAGATCTGTAAGGGTAACCTCTTACTGTGCTCAAAAAAAAAATAAAATTCTTTTTAGCTTTGCTTTTGAACTCATCATCATTTAACAGCTTTCTCAGATGAAAAGAGTCAGCCTTTTCTGTATCCCTAAAACTCCTTTTCATTCCACCAACCCAGAAGTCTTGGCTTCAGAGCTGCTCTCCACTGCCTGCTTCTTTGGGAAATCTCCTAGGTATCCTACACGACCTGCCTTGTGCCTGAGAAGGCTATCCACGCTGAGCATGTTACAAAAGGACTATGTTATTTCCTCTCTTTTATGAAGAAGATTCGTCCTGATTCAAAGCAGAGTATTCAGGATAAGCTAAATAACGTTTAACATATGTGTTTCCTCCTTTGCCCACCCTCACGGTATTTTTTAAAATGGCATATACACTATACGTAAAGAAAAAAATTCTCTCTTTTTTCCCCCACATTTCAGAGACACAGATGGAAACTCAAAAATGTTCTGTACTAAACAGAATTAACTTGAGAAACAACAGGCATGACAAAGCCTGGAGTTTCTTCTGTCTGATGGTCAGAACAGTGAAAACAAGTAGAGGATCCATACCTATGCAGAGAGGAGATGGATAGTTCCAGCGTCGAACAGTTCCTGGCATACAAGAAATATGAGAACGGCCCTGTTTGGAAAGGGCAAAATATTAGATTACAGATACTGATTATGGGACTTTCCTGGAAGGCAGAGATACAGAAGACCTTCTGGATAATCTAATCAGTGTCTTTTCTTACATCAGCCAACTGCTTTGCAATTACTTGAATGATTTTCTGAAATGCTATTTTCAAATGCTTCAGGTTTTATTTTCTTATTTTTCTAATGGATAAATGTTCTAAAAGCCCTTCCTCTGCTAACTTGAAAACCTCTTCACATTTTTGACTAAATAAAAGTATGATTATAAGACAAAAGCAGCTAACTACATGCATTAATATGGTCAAATTAGTTCACTCCCTATTTCAATTCTAGTGTGTTCCATCCACAGTGTAAGCACAGCAGTTCATTTTTAGGCTGCAGTCTGGAGTGAATCAACCGTTGCTCGAGTGAGCAGTACAGGCACAGAGAGGAATTTGTTCCATATCTACTTGCTACAGATGGTATGGGTGTGGACCAAGCCAAGACAGTCATCAACAAATAACTAGCAGGCCTTGACCTCTCATACGGCCTCCCAACACAACCCATTGCATACATACAACATCTTGACAGTCAGCTATAGAAGTACAAGTGTCTCTTTATTTAGCTGTTGTGTTTAATTTACTCTGTCTATTTTTAAGAAAAATCCCAAGAATCAAGCAGAATCACGTGGCAGCTGGAAGTGAAATACAACATGGCTGCAACCTGCAAAGTCTAATCCACCATACTTCAGGGTGGCTGCCTAGGACCAATTGCAAAATGCTTCCAGCTTTCTTTGCTCTGGTAACAGTTCAAACTGAAAACTTAACAGTAGCACAAAAAAAGGCTCTATTTATTTATTTTGTGAATTCTGTTCTCTGAGGAACTCAGGTTATGCATTCTGTTGTTAGAATGCAAAAGCTGAAAAAACCTGCAGGAGTGAAAGTATCTGATACAAAGACTGAGACATGGGACTGAGAACAAGGTTTAGTTCCTGTTTTAGTCATTTGGATATACAAACTTGTGCAAGTCACTTAACATATCTTGTCTATTTTTGTCAAGTGTATTAAGAGTGATATTTAGTAAGGTAGCATATCTGGTCAATATAATACATCATCATCATCATGGCTAGGCTTCGCAAACAAAGATTTGCAAGGTCTCTACCCACACTAGCTACAAGCACCCTGGTGACTAAAAAGGCCAATGCAAGATAGGCAAGTCCGATCGCAAAAGGCACAGTGGAAAGTCTCCATCAGCACTACTGGCGAGGCACGGTTCTTCCTGCATTGTCTTTTTTCCTCAAGACTGATTCTGCGTGTGTTCTCAAAGGAAGCAGCAGCGTTATGAATGGTGTGTCTCCATTTCTCCCGATTGGAGGCCAGAGTGGACCACTGATGGTGGTCAATACGGCCAAGGCTGAGGTGTTGTTTCAGGGAATCCTTGTATCTCCTNCTGCTGGACTGACTTAAGCTCTGATTTGACTATGGTGATGTGGGGATGATGGAAGACTTCCTGAGGTGCAGGTTGATAGAGAACTTCTGTCTTTTTCAAGCTCACTTCCAGCCCAAAAAGCTCAGCAGCCTCTGCAAAGCAGGATGTTAAGTGCTGCAGAGCTCCTTCTGTGTGAGCAACAAGGGCGGCATCATCAGCAAAAAGCAGCTCACAGACAAGGTGATTTAGGGTCTTAGTGTGGGCCTTCAATCGCCTTAGGTTGAACAGGCTTCCAGCGGTACAATACTGGATGTAGATACTGTTTTCTTCACTGAGGTCTGCCGTGGCCCTTTGGAGCATCATGCTGAAGAAGATCGTGAATAGGGTTGGTGTGAGAACACAACCTTGTTTCACACCATTGGTTATTGGAAAGGGCTCAGAGAGAGCATCGCCATATCTGACTTGGCTGCGCTGATCCTCTTGTAGAAGGATGACCATTTAGAGGAACTTGGGAGGACATCCTAATCGTTCCAAGATCTGCCACAGGCCTTTTCTGCTCACAGTGTCAAAACCTTTAGTGAGGTCAACGGAAGTTACATAGAGTCCTTTGTTCTGTTCCCTACACTTCTCTTGCAGTGTCTGAGAACAAATATCATGTCTGCAGTACTCCTATTGGCTCTGAAACCACATTGGCTTTCAGGTAGGAGTTCTTTTGTGATAGAGGGTACTAATCTATTCAAAAGTA
>VWZF01006742.1:0-14871 GCA_013396755.1 Sclerurus mexicanus | reverse complement strand
TTTTTTTTTTTTAAATTGCAAAGAGGACAATAATTTAGAGCAGTGCTGTGAAACATAAATTTCAGAACTACTTCAGAGCTCTAGGGAATAAAGGACTAGAGAATCCTCAAATTTTCAACATAACAAATGAATGCCTTGTCATTCAAGCTTTATTATTCCGCAGCAGATCTGTACTTCATGTATCTACATTCACATTTGTGTTTGATTAGGACTGTGCTTTTGAAGAGACCATCCTGGTTGTCTCCACTTAGCATTCTTCAGCCCCCAGGATGGTCTTGGAGTGTGTGAACTAGATTCTTTTTAGATGAAGTTTATTTGGGAGATGATGACCCCCTAGTGTGCAACTGAGAGGCACCACCATCTGATAGTCATTTTGTCCATGACATTAGAATGCAACTAGTCTAAACTAACCCTTCTGGAACATCACCATTCTTATTGCACTGAGGTCTTGCTGATCATAGAATCAGAGAATATGCTGAGTTGGAAGGGACCCATTAGAATCATGGAGTCCAACTCCTGTGGTGTAGATAGAGGGTTTAATCATCTTGCTTACACATCATTTTGGAGGTGACAGACAGACATAATTCAGTCCATTAGTATTGTGAAACCATACTAGGTTGCACTTGAAGAAGCATGGGATCTTCATCCCATGCAATTTATTTATTTGTGGAGTAATGGTATTATGACAAAATTACTGTACTGGTGATCAGGTTAACATAGGAAACACCATTATGTGGGGATGCAGGAGACCAAATAAGTTAGAGCACTGCACTATGAGGAGACAAGGAATTAACCCCAGATATGTTAATACTATGAATTTTTCACTGACACCCTCTAAATACATTTAAGGAAAACANNCTCTAAATACATTTAAGGAAAACACTGCCATGTTGGCTGCACTCTCCTCTGCTCCCCATGACTGCAAACAAAAACTGAAGATATTTTGTGACTGATTGAGAATCCCTTTACTGTATGGGAATTACTAACTGGTGCACACAAGTTTGTGCAGGAAACATTTGGCCTCTTTCACATTTGATCCCATTAAGGATAATGCTAAAGGAAACTGCACACATTCTTGCAAATCTTAATCAAGTTGATTGAAAAAGAGAAAAGTTATCAAGGCTGTGGTGAATTACAGGGGTTTTATCATAGAACGGCTTGGTTTGGAAGGTACCTTAAATATCATCTAGTTCCAAGCCCCCTGTCACAGGATGGGACACCTGCCACTAGACCAGGTTGCTCAAAGTGCTGTCCAGCCTGGCTTTGCATATTCTAGGGGTGGAAGTCCACAGCCTCTCTGGGCAGCCTGTGCCACCACTGAAGCTGTCTTGCTTCAGCATTTCCTGTGACTCCCTGGCTCCCTGGCTCCCTGGTTAATCACTGGCTCTGTATGCCTCATCGGGGGGCTAAGCAAAGCTCAAGAAACGTCCCACGAAAACACTTTATCCCTATGCACAGTGGGTTAAAACCATTTCTTTGCAACCATGAGCCACTACTCTTCCTTTCTAACCCGCTCTCCTATGCTTTTGTTAACTTTTTCTTCTTTCTGCTGAACAAATCTTTCAATTAGAAACGCCTTTATGTAAAAACTAGTGAAAGGATTTAGAATAAGAAGCTATTTTCCAATAATGCCTCCTGACTAATGCCCTCCGGGAGCACCGTCCTCCTGCTCCCCTCGCCGTGCACCCCTCTCTGCCCAGCTCGCCCGGCCGCGTTCCTGCCCCTTGCCCAGAGGGTTTTCCGTCGCGGGGGCCGTGGGAGCTCCAGGTGGGGATGAGGGAGAAGGGAGGGAGTGTGTCCCCGGGGCCGAGGCGGCCCGGGGGGCACGGTCCATGCGGGTGACCCGTGGGTCCCGCGGCGCGGGTGGGCAGCGCCGCGGTCGGAGACACGGAGCCGGTCCCTGCGCAGCCGGGGCGCCCGGCGCGGCGGCGGCGAGCACTGACGGCGTTCTCCACAGACGGGGAACCTGTTCTCCCCGTGGTGCCTCGCACAAGGCTTTCGCATCCTCTTTTCCTGGGCATCTCGGCCACTAAAAATCATCTCCCGGACTTTCGCGTGCTTTTCCCTTGCCTGTTCCGCCCCTGTGGCGCAGGGGCTGTCGCTGATCTGAAACAAAAACAGAAAGGAAGAAACAATGATCAGAAACACCTGAAAAATCTAGTGGTTTGGAAAAAATGGGGGTGTGGGGAGGAGGAGAACGGGGGAAATGAGTGATAAAATGGAACACTGCTATGGCCTTACTCTGTGTCAACATTTTAACAATGAAGTCATAGATCTCCAAGGAACTGTTTCCCAATAGGACAAGAACAACGCAGATTAATTTTTTACACTGAAACATGTGGGGTTTGGTTTTTTTTCTCTTCAGCTGCTCCCTTTGGCTGGCTGCAGGATGCTACCAAGCATGGTGGAGTGCACTAAGGTGTTCAAGGAGCGATCAGCTTGACCAGGAAGCTCAACAAAAATTCAACACATCTGCTCCCTCACCTCTCCTCACATTAGGGAGACATTTGTATTACATCTACTCATGTGTGTTTACAGTCACATGCTCATAGTGGGGAGGACTTGTCCCTGTAGGAACCCCTCGGAGTTTCACCAGCGGAGTCAATCTCTCTAAACGTTACCTAAGATTTTAATCCTCCTGCCTGTGCATCCTGGTAGCCCAACATCCACCCAGTAAAAGCTATTCTGAGCAGATTGCAGGCTACATGTTATCATGTATGCCACGATAAACAAGTGTAACTCATGCACAAACAATTCAGGATAAAGTCAGATACACATGTAATTAACAAAATGGAAGAAAATATTAAGCATAGTATGGTTTAATTACAATTTTTGTACTGATAGAGTTAATTTCTGTTTTCTCCGTCCTGTAGAATATGGGGAAATCAGAACCTTAGAAAAATAAATGACAATAAAACTGGCTGTAGGTTTTTTGGGTTTGGCTTGTTGTTGTTATGAGTACCTTGGAGATTGTAATTCCTTTTTTTCCCTTGAGGGATTTCTGTTTTATTTTTCACAACAAAAAAACCCAACAAAATGCTTGTGGAACAAAACGAAGGTTATGTGTAGCATCATTTACATCATCTATCTAACTGTTCCCAGAATGCTACATCAGCATCTGGTTTTAAAAGTGCTGGGAGGGAAAGAAAATAGTATTGTAAATAATAAATCTACTTGCCCTTAGAGTGAGCTGTGAAATACCTCAGAGAATGGGTGGATACAGCTGATGAAGATAAAAAGCCATGTTGGACTGTTTGTCTAAGCCACACCAGGAGAATTTATAAGACTTGACAGTTTTAGGTGCTTATTAGGATTTAGGTGTATTCTAGAGAAGCATGAGAGCCATTAGTGATTATAGCATGCTGAAAATTAGCATCTGGAGGGGTCAGGAGGAGACTGACTTGTCTGCACTAGTGCAACAATAAACCTGAAAGGCAGCAAGCTGATCCATGAAGCTGCACATCACTTAGTTGTTGGGGAGCATTTTATTTGTTGACTTCTGGAAACAATAGAATCCAGAACATTTTGTCTAAAATTGTAAAATATTTCTTTACTCCATCCATGTTCTAAACATACCTCCATTAAAAAAAATAAATAAATTAAAAAAGGAGTAGTTTATTAAAGTTTTTTGTTTGCTTACCTTTAAAGAAAACAACAAAAACTGCTAAGATATACATTTGCTCTGTTGTTCATAGATGCAAATGAGAAATGAGGACTCTCATTCCAGTTTGTAGAAATACTATTTAAAAGCCATAATTAATGAGACACAAAGTGTGAGGTCCTTTAAGACAGTTACCTGGCACTGTCTTCAACCTGCTTCTCTGGGGAGCACTGTTTTGATTATTTGTCTTCTGTTTCAATCACTCTGGGGCTGATGTCATACTTCCACTATCAGAGGATTTGTGCAGCAGTAAATCTACACTGTGCCATCGCCTCTCTTTGGTAAGTACAATTTAAAACTATGGAGAACCTCCTTTCTCTCATGCTGTCTGCTCTGAACTGAACTGCAGGTTTTCAGAAGGTAAGTCTGGCAGGTCTCTTTTGCCCTTTGTATGACAATCAAAAGACGCATGTGATTTTATAGTTAACTCTTAGAGTTCAGCTAGAGGATTCCTCACTTCCAGATACAGCAGGAAGTCTCTGGATTCGAGATGGAGAACTCATGAGAATTTGCTTTATTTTACTGGGAGAGAGATGCATTTGCTCCTCTGGATCCTGTAACAGAATGGACCATTGCTCTGCCACCATGTTTGCCAGTTTTCTGGGAAACCAGCTGAGTTAAAAGAGATGAGAACTGTTTCTTCATCTGCTCTGTTTCCTAGCTAGCTTCAAGGCTGTCTTCTGAATACATATGAACATTTAGGGTTTGAGAGAAGGCACAGACTAGATGTTAAATGGTCTTTCCACATCTATACAGCTCAGCCCATAGCTGATCCCGAGAAAGATTAACTTATTCCCATTCTTAATTTGGGTGGCACCAGATGTCCTATATAAATTCCAAGATGTGTATTTGAATGTGCCACAAACCTGAGTGCTGGTTCCTGAGCCCACAGACATCTCTGCAGAACCAGGCTATGAGAAAGACAGGACTGCTGCAACAGGTCAGTCTAATCCATTAAAGCCATAGGGACCACATTTTATCTTTCCCTGATGAAGGTAATGAACAAGCTTACATATTTCAGACAGATCACCTCCAATAGCACAAACAAATACAACTTGAAAACAGTGTGCATTCACTCTGGTAAGCCCTGCAGAGATACTAGCTTTAGGCTGCTGAGATCAAGCAGCCTGAAGTATCTGAAATGGTACTCACCACATTTCAGATTTCACAGATTTTCTAGAATATTCTGAGTTGGAAGGGACCCACTCACCAGCTGAAATATTTAGCTCTGTAATCTGCAAGGATCATAAATAGAAATATTAAATTCTTGAAAGAGCAGATACAGGAAAATATTTCTTTTACAAGAACCATAAACAAATGCAGTTCCTTCCAAATCCAGGAATCTTCTGAAACTGTTCTCTGAGCAGAAACATCTGTGTTGCGAATAAGACTCTCTTAATACAACACACACTCTGAATTTTCTTCCTTCCTTAATCTGCTTTTAGCCTTGTCAGTTGTTTCAAGGCTCTGTGCTGAAATTGCCAGTTCTTAGCCATATGCTGTGGTCACAGTGTGATATTGCACTGTGGATGATCACCTCCAGGAAGTACCTGCTGTATGTAAAAAGCATGAGAGAACACAGGCTTTGGTGGAGGAAGAGTGCAATTGATGCTTGTCCTCAGAGATGAAATTGGGATTATCACTAGAGTCAAACCAAAAACAGTAGACAAAAAAACCTGTCAGGACCAAGATTATTTTCCTTTGGATAATTAGGTTCTGCAGACTTGATGGTTGATGTGTGAGTTTCCCTCATTTCCCTATCCCCCTTCAGAACACACTAGGAAGGGTAAACAGTCTGTGAGTCTCACTAATTTTTGAAGTTTTTAGTATCTTTCTTGGAGATTAAAATTCAACACTATGTATTTACAGTAGATATGGAGACACAAATGTGCTGCATTGTCTGTGTAGGATATTTTTGCTGAGGTGCAAGGGCATTTGAAACATGTCTTTGGAACAAGATGTTTGTTCTTTTCTATCAGTATTTAAAATGAGGCCTCTGATTTTGAGTCTTCCGTTCCAGATAAATGATAGGACCTAGCTGCCAAGGGAGTCAAATTTTCACAACACCCGAGGACATGCAGGAGTTCTGCCTGATAGCTGCTGATGGCTGTTCTGCTCCTGAACCCTGCAGGGATGATGATCACGCATACTCATAAAGTACTACAACAATGCTAGATGTATGGTCAGACACAACAGGAGATGTAGGAAGCAAATCCTTACCAGGACTCCAACTTGAGTGCAAATGAAGAGCAATATTTGCCTTCTCTGGAGTGGTGTCCTTCAATCTTGCTTCATTTGTGTATCCCTAGCAAATTTCCAGTAGGAATGCAGGCTGCCCCATACATCAAATATTAACTTCCTGGTAATATATTTCCTTGTCTAATCCTAAAATGGTACTTAAGTCCAAGGACTAAAAGTGTTGTTACAGAGCATCCCATTATGAATGGTGTCACATCTATCATTCTTCAGGCCGCTAAAGAGGAGAAAGGGAAACCCTCTCTGAAATAGGCTGAAGGCTGTTCTTTTCACCTCTAAAAAAGAAAAAAAAGAATCCCCTCCTGTTACTACAAGGTCTCTCCCTTCTCATTCCTATTCCCACTTTGACAGTCGTCCTGCAGGAACTGGCTGCAACAGAAGAAACTTAAGACTTGGATGGCTGCTTCTCTTAGCGAGGTGCTGGCCCTTTGGCAGTGGTGAAATGAAGATCTCTGGGAAGGGTTTGGACAGCAGTCCTGAAGTGCAGGGTAAACTGACAGAGACCACTGTGCTACCTTTCAAAGGTAATGGGAGAGACTGAGCAGCAACTGGGAAAGAGTTGGAGAACTCCAAAAATCTTAAATATTTCTGGTTGTGTTTGGAGTTAAAGTCTGAGGTACTGAATCTGCATATATTGCCTAAATGTTTTAACTAACTAGCTTCACAAGATGGGCAAAAAGAAGTAGCTAACACCCATCCTGAATAGCTGCCACCACCACTTCTGTTTTAAAGGCAGAGAGGCTCGGTCTGGCATTTGTAGGAGAGACTCACAGAACCCATAGTGCTCCCTGGGTACTTTGTTAGCAGAGTGAGCGATGCTCTTTTTTCCCATTAGACCTACAAATTACACATTCTAACTCTTTAAACAAAACAAAACAAAGCAAAAAAACCCCAAACAAACAGAAACACAAGAAATATCTTTCGCAAAGCTAAGGACTGAGATTTAAAAGCCCAGAAGGCTGGAAGCTCCTCCCGGAGGAGACCGAATCCGCCGGGACCGGCCTGGCGGCGGCGCGCTGCGCCCCCTGCTGGTGAGCGCGGGCACTGCGGGCGCCGCTCATTCCCGCCGCACCACGCACCGCGCCAGGGACACACGGCAACATCCCCTCGATCCATGGGCTGTTTAAACGCTGGAGGTGTTCCGACGTGTGCCTAACGAATTATCGAGTGGTGACACAGCTTTTGTATATGCTTGTAATATTATTTTAATGAGGTTTTAAAATTGCATTAAATGGCTGTTACCGAGCCACGTGTTGTTCTGCATTAGCTATCGGTTAAATAATACTTAAAAGCCTAGTATGGATATCACCTGCTCACCTTAGAACCGTCAATTACAAGTCTGTGTATACTGTTCTATATGTCTAACATGTGTACATATTTCACAAAGGTGGTAAAATGAGTGATCTCTCGGAAGAAAACTACAAGAAAAGCTATTCTTCCCAGGAAACACCTGCAGAAGAAAATGTCTCCCCAGCTAAGGACTGCTCAATAGGACACAAAAAATTGGTATGACTTCTCCAGTACTATTTTATTATCAAGATACTTACCACTGCTTTCAATTTCAATTCCAATTTCAATCATTACAAAAATAAAAAGGTGTAGTCAAGAGGGAAGTATCAGTAGTAACAACAATGAAATTAATCAAGTTAGCAGTGCAGTGATTTAGAGGGCTAAGAGCACTTCTATGCTCAAATGAAAGAGTAAGTAGGGAAATAGAAGAGTAATCTTAGAGGAAGGACTATCGCCATAGCTTATTGTTTGTTTCCATCTTAAAATTGGGTAGTTCATGATCATGGACAGCGATGATGCTGCTGCAAATCTACCCCAGACTCCAAAGCATAAATGCCTGCACAATGTAGATACATGAGATTGCTCTATAGGTTTTCAGGAGGGTTCAACTGAAGGTGTACAGCATCAACCACCTCAAAACAAGTGCACTCAAGTGCATGGATATTTCTAAATCACTGTATCAGCAGATTGGACAGAACTGCCACTGCTTTTCACATGAGAAGCAATGAAAATTCTCAGTTGTTTGTGGAAAATCACCATGGACTCTGACAATTGCAGCTGAGAGGTGGCAAGGCAGCTCCATGTATCTTAGAAGAGATACATTTTTATGTATTTTTGTGCCTTTACATAATGACAAGTATATGGCCAAAGTCCACCAGTCATTGTCCAAAGGGAAATTATTTGACATGATGCTCATATTTGTTTCCAGTGACCTTAGACATGACTGTCAACATACATGGGCTATGTGGAATGGTAATACATAGATCTGATGTTTTAACTTTCAAAAGTATTCAGCAGCTTTAGCTAATTGCAAACATGAATTGGCAAGAAAATGCTTCCTCCTGTTTCTCAGAAGACTATGCTGTGGGGTTTTTTTGTTTTGGGCGGGGAGTGGTTGGTTGGTTTGTTTGTTTTTTGAGGGGTTTGTTTGTTTTGTTAGTTTTTCCTGTTGTTTTGTTTTGAATTTTGTTTCTTTGTTTCTTTTTCCCATACTTCTCACTTGTGCAAATGCTTCCTTACTGCATTAGACATTTTTCTTGCTCTGAGTTTGTTTGGACAAAGATGGTTTCTAGGCATCTGAGGGAACAGTGAAGATAAGAATGAATCCATTTGAGATGCTTATAATCATAGTACTTGTTTTTACATTATAGATGAAGAACAAAACACATAATTCTGCCTCTCACAAGACAACTTGCAAACTTCAAGCCACTGTACCAGAATCATTTATTCAGAGTCATGGTTGTTCCATCTCCTGTCAGGATGCACAGTCGGTAAAAGGAATACTCAATGAACAGTTAGACAAGCAATTTTAAACAATATATTTAAAACATATTAAACAATCTCAGTTGCTTCTTTTTTCCTACCTGTGTTAAGTTATCAAGAATATCAATTTTAATGTCATTCAGAAGCCAGTAAAGACACTTGGCAGCTAATAAATATATTTTTCAATGGTACTAATTACAAACTCTCGGGTTTTAATTATAGCAAAAACTTGAGAAACAATTGAAGTGCTTAGCCTTTCAAAATCCAGGACCTCAGCTAGCTGACTTCAATCCTGAAACCAGACAGCAGAAGAAAAAAGCATGCATGTCACAGATGAAACAAAACTTCATTTATGAGTCCAAGTAAGATCACTAATCTACTCCATACTTTACTTTAAAAAAGTGGTTAGTATGCTGTTTATTCAATCTAATTGAAATGAATCAAAGCATTACTGTTTTGCAGAGAGATTTCTTATTACACATAAAAGCTCCATTAGGAAAACAGGATTTTTTCTGTGTGATTTAAGAGAATTTTCTTTGGCACGGGTTCTTTTTTTAATACTAATGGCTATTGCAATTAGGATATAGTGCTGGTATTTCATTATGCTGTGAGGTTCTTAAGGAGTAAATATTTGTTTCTGTTCAGATGTTTTCCATATTTTTTTGGTTTAGTCTCTGACCATGTTGAAACATTCTCTGAGAACCACTTTTTCTTTTCTTTCACAGATTTACAAAGAAGTATGACAAACATGGCAGGCTACTTTGTAATGACACTGACTTGTGTGATTGCCTGGAAATGGACTGCCTGGGTTGTTTCTATCCTTGCCCCAAATGCAATTCAAACAAATGTGGACCAGAATGTCGCTGCAATAGAAAATGGGTTTATGATACAATTGAGACTGAAGCTGGGAATGTGATCAGTGTGCTGCCCTTTTTTGTCCCTGACTGATTATACTCTGTCAGTTTTTCTGCCTGAGCAAAGTTCTTTTTGATGTCTGTTTTATTAAAGTAAATCTTGGTTTTATGAATTGTCTCTAGTAAAGGACCTGGCAGTGGTGCTTGTGCTTCTTTACTGCTGCCTACCTAGCAAAATTGAACCTTCCCCATTGAGTAAGAGGATGTATTTCATTCTTCCTCATCCTTGTGAGCTTTGCTGAGGCACCTAGTCAGTCCTTTATAAATCCTGTCTTTCTAAAATGTAAAGTGTCTGGACTGCTGTGGAAAGATAATTTTCTTAACCTGGGAAGATGAGCCACGATACTTGTAATGAGGGTTGTTTTGCTGATTTCTCTGCTTGTTCATTTACTTAGATGTATAACACAGCTCTTTTGTAAACACTTGTCTAATTGTCTTTTCCTTCTGACACATTTATGCCTCTTATAGGTGAAGCAGGAGTCTTTTGAGATAATACTGTTCTTTGAAACTTGGTCACCACTTTCCATGTTCCTCTGTATCTAAACCAGAGAAGAGTGGAAACAAATGGAGTTCCTTTTTGTTGCCCAGGCTAAAAGACTGAAACTAACATGTTCAGTCAGCACTTGTTTTTCTTACAGCATTTGGCACATTAAGCCTTGAACTGGTCAGTAATTACACAGCTCAACAGATTGGATATTTTTCCTTCTGGACAGAAAAATCTCTTCAATTTCAGCAGTTTCCTCTCCATGCAAGACATGACAAATTTCAAATACTGTAACTTACACCCAGTCTTCTTGCAAGGTAGGTGTTCTCATTCATGAGGGGCATCCCCATGCTTTTTGAGGGGTGAGTGGCCCTCTGGATCTTGAAGGGGACAGGGCTGCAGATGCCAGGATCACGCTGCTAGTAGGGGAATCATTCCTTGGGCCTAGTACTGCTTGTTTTTGAGAAGCCTCTCCCAACTCTGAATGTGGCAACACTTTTCTCCCTTATCAGAGGCCATTCTTTGTGGACAAAGATCTTCTGCTCTAAGGCAAAGATGTCTTCCAATAGAAGAAACTTTTGAACAGATCCCAAGAATGTCTTAACACCAAAATCTCCTTCTAGACTGACACCTTAGAAAGAATTTTTGTTCCTCTCAACTAATGGCACCACTACTGAAGTTTGTACCATGCAGGCAGAATGGGCAACAAGTAGGAGAAGCTGGAAGTCATTGTGGAGCTGGAAAGCTGTAACACTGTCACTGTCACTGAAACATAGTGGGATGACATGCACTACTGGAGTGTTGTAATGGATGGTTGTAAATTCTTGAGAGGGATAGGTGAGAAAGGAGAGGTGGTGGGGTAGCCCTGTATGTTAGTGAGCGTTTCGGTTATCTAGAGTTCAGTGATGCTGGGAATAGGGTTGAATGTTTCTGGGCAAGAATCAGAGGGAAGGCCAATAAGGCAGATATCCAGTTGGGAGTCTGCTATACACTGCCCAACCATGAAGAAGAGGCAGACGAAATATTCTATAAGCAACTGGGAAAAGTCTCAACATCACTGACCCTTGTTCTCTTGGGGGACTTCAACTTACTTAGGCTCCTGGAGTGTGTGCAAGACAATTTTCTGACACAGCTGGTGAGTGAGCTAACCAGGGGAGGCACCTGCTGGACCTGTTATTTGTGAACAAGGAAGGACTAGATGGTGATGTGATGGTCTGAGGCCATCTTGGGCACAGCGATCATGAAATGAGAGAGTTTTTGATTCTCAGAGGAAGAAAGGAGGGGCATAATTGCCCTCTTGGACTTAGGGAGGCTTGGTTCAGAGGCTTGGTTGACAGAATCCCTTGGGAGACAGTATTGAATGGCAAAGGAGTCCAGGAAGACTGAACATTCTTCAAGAAAGAATTCTTAAGGGCATGGAGCCATGTGCCAAAAGACAAGCTGGTGGAGAAGCAGGCCTTCCTGGCTAAAGAGCTTTGGTGGTAACTCTGGTCAAAAAAGAGAGTATATCACCTTTAGAAGAAGGGGCAGGCAACTTAGGACGACTACAACAATGTTGTGAGGTTATGCAGGGAAAAAAATTGAAGGGACAAGGTCCATCTAGAACTTAATCTAGCTACTGCTGTAAAAGACAACAAAAATGTTTTAATAAACACATCAAATGTTTTCATAAATGCATCAAGAATGCTTTGGACTTATGCTCTCAGGCACATGGTGTGGCTCTTGGGGATGGTCCTGTGCTGGGCTAAGGGTTGGACTCAATGATCCTTGTGGCTCTCTTCCAACTCAGCAAAATCTGTGATTCTGTGATCCCAACCAAAGAATGGCTACAAACAATCTCCATCCTCTACTGGATGTGGGGGGAAACATAGTGACAAAGCATGAGGAAAAAGGAGAGGTACTAAATGACTTCTTTGCCTCAGTCTTTAATAGCAAGACGAGTTTTTCTCTGGGTACCCAGCCTCATGAGCTGGAAGACAGAGATGGGAGCATAATGAAGCCCCCATAATCCAAGGGAAGTGGCCATTGACCTGTTACACCACTTAGACATACTAGTCCCTGGAGCTAGATGGGTTCCCTACAAGGGTCTGGAGGGACCTGGCAGAAGAGGTCACCAAGCCACTTTCCATCATTTATCATCAAACCTGGACAACTAATGAAGTCCCAGATGACTGGAAGTCAGCAAATGGGACACCAAACTACAAGAATGGTCAGAAGGAGAATTTGGGGAACCTGGCAGTCTAGCCTCAGTGCCAGGGAAGGTCATGAAGTGCCTTGAGTGCCTTTACTTGGCATGTATGAGACAACCAAGGGATCAAGTACAGGCAATTTGGGTTTAGAAAAGGCAGGTCCTGCTTGACCAAACTCTATCTTCTTTTACGACAGGATGACCCTGTCTATTGGAAAAGGAAAATGTGAATGTGTCTGCCTGGACTTCAGTAAAGCTTTTGGCACTGTTTCCCACAGCATTCTGAAGAAACTGGCTGCTCATGACTTGGACAGGTTCACTCTTTGCTGGGTGAAAAACTGGCTGGATGGCCAGGCCCAGAGAGTGCTGGTAAATGGAGTTACTTCCAGCTGATGGCCAGTCACCAGGGATGTTCTCCAAGGTGCAGTACTGGGGCCAGGCCTCTTTAATGTCTTTGTCTGTGATCTGGATGAGGGGAATTAGTGCACCCTCAGCAAGTTTGCAGGTGATACTAAGTGGGGTGGGAGTGTTGATCTGATGGAGTGTAGGAAGGCTCTGCAGAGGGATCTGAACAGGCTGGATCAAGGCCAATTGGACGAGATTCAACAAGATGAAGTGATAGGTCCTGCACTTGGGCTGTGAGAACCCCATGCAGTGCCATCAGCCTGGGGAAGAGTGCCTGGAAAGCTGCCTGTCAGGAAAAGACCCGGGGTCATTGGGTGACAGCAGCTGAATGTGAGCCAGCAGTGTGCCCAGATGGCCAAGAAGGCTGATAGCATCCTGGCCTATATCAAGAATAGTGCGGCCAGCACGACCAGAGAAATGACTGTCCCCCTGTACTCAGCATTGGTGAAGCCACACCTTGAATCCTGTGCCAGTGTTGGGCCCCTCACTACAAAAGAAGACATTGAGGTGCTGGAGCTTCTCCAGAGAAGGGCAATGAAGCTGGTGAAGGGTGTGGAGCACAAGTCTGATGAGGAGTGGGTGAAGGAGCTGGGGCTGTTCAGCTGTCAAAAAGGAGGCTCAAGGAGGGGACCTGATCACTCTCAACAACTACCTGAAAGAAGATTGTAGCATGGTGGGGCTTGGTCTCTTCTTTCAGGTAACAAGTGATAGGACAAGAGGAAACAGTCTCAAGTTGCACCAGGGGAGGTTTAGATTGAATTTTAGAAAAAATTTCTTCACTGAAAGGGTAGTCAAGCATTAGAACAGGCTATCCAAGGAAGNCTGAAAGGGTACTCAGGCATTGGAATAGACAGGGATGTGATGGAACCACCATCCCTGGAAGCAGTCCAAAGGCATATGGATGTGGCACAAGGGGATATGGTTTAGTGGTGAATACAGAGGTGCTACCTTAACAGTTGGACTCCATGATCTTAGGTCTTTTCCAACCTAAACAATTCTATGATTCTATTAAAAAACCCGGTAACAAAAAAACATCCTAGGAATATCTTCTATGATGGTTAAAACACTCTGTTTGGTAGTTGGATCTGGTAATGTTCTCTCATACACCTCACCGGTCCCAAAGAATCCTTTGATGTCTGCCAGTTCAAATAGTCTACATCATCTCTGAGCCATAATTTTTAGGACAGATGGAAATACTGCCAATGATTTGGGAGTTAGGGGTTGGTTTCTTGCTCCAGATGTGCCACAGACTCATTCTGAACTCGATGGAACAAGCAGCTCTTCAAGAAGATAAAGTTGATTTAAATCAACAGGAAGATGGCAGTCTTTCTTTAACATAATCTTGAGATGTGAAATGGACAACTTGAATTAGCTTCTCTTTTTTTCCACTTAAAGGCAAAAACATAAACAGTTTCTCACATGGATTCCCGTGGTAAGGCCAGATGTTACATTTTTTGAGTAATGTGGTTAAACCCAGATGAAGTAAATTCCATCATTAAATTCACTTCTGTTACTTTGTGGTTTTTAAAATGGACTATGATTCTGTCACACTCATAGCTAAATGCGAAGTGTAAGAGAACTCCACCTCAAATGCACTTAGTGCAACCTTGAAAACAGAGAACAAAGCCTCAAAAAAACAAAGGTGAGAGCCAAGATAAGCATAACAAAATAAAAGGATGTTGCAGAGGCAGTTCTGTGGTTTGAGAATGACTCAATCATTGCAATGATCCTGCTAACTTTTTCCTCAATTCCAAATAAGCAACTGACAATGCACAAGTATTTATCTGCCTATTAGAGCAGATGTAAATGGAAAAGAAAAAAAAAATTTATACATATTTGTGTATGGATTTTGAAAGTTAGTGGTAGAGATAACACCACAGTGCTCATATCTGATAGTTTGTTTTGGCAATTACATAATGCCACACTGCAAAACATTGTGGTTTTAAATAAAATGTATGACGAGAAAAGACAGAAACATTTCTTAGTCTCTTGTGAAATTGGTTATGCTCCAGATGACATCAGTCTTGGTGGGTGACAAGTTGACCATGAGCTGGCAGTGTGGCCTTGTGGTGGGGGGCAGGCAATGGTGTCCTGGAGTGCATCAGGGAGTGTGTGGCCAGCAGGTCAAGGGAGGTGATCCTGACCCTCCACTCAGACCTAGGGAGGCCGCATCTGGAGTTCTGTGTCCAGT
>VWZF01006741.1:57321-79766 GCA_013396755.1 Sclerurus mexicanus | reverse complement strand
AAGGTACCGGGGGCGGGGGATGGGGCAGGGGGCACCGGAGCGGAGCTGGGGCATGTGGAGGTGCCTGCGGCCCCGGCACGGCCCGGGGGCTGTCCTGGGCCTGGGGGGTGTCCCCTGGTCATGGGAGATCTGTCCTGATCTTGGGGGATCTGTCCCCTGGTCCTGAGGGGATGTCCCCTGGTCCTGGGGGGTGTTCCCTGGTCCTGAGGGGCTGTCCCCTGGTCATGGGGATCTGTCCTTATCCTGGGGGATCTGTCCCTTGGTCCTGAGGGGCTGTCCCCTAGTCCTGGGGGATCTGTCCTGGTCCTGGGGATCTGTCCTGATCCTGGGGGGATGTCCCCTTGGCCTGGGAGATCTGTCCCCTGGTCCTGGGGGGTGTCCCCTGGTCCTAGGGGCTGTTCGCTGGTCCTGGGGGATCTGTCCCCTGGGCCTGGGAGATCTGTCACCTGGTCCTGGAGGTATGTTCCCTGGTCCTGGGGGGATCTGTCCCCTGGTCCTGGGTGATCTGTCCCCATGGTTCTGAGGGGTGTTCCCTGGTCCTGGGGGGCTGTCCTGGTCCCGGGGGGCTGTGCCTATGGTCCTGGGGGGATGTCCCGTGGCCTCAGTGCTGTGGCTGCGTTTTGGGGGCATGTTCGTCCATGACTGGAGGTCCCGACTGTGCTTTGCCCACACCGTGTCTGCACTGTGGGTACGCGTGGGGTGACATAGGGTGTGTGTTCCCCCCAGCTCCTGCACACTCGGGTGACACTGGGTGCATTTACACCTCACTCCTGCACCCCCAAGCGTGGGGGTGTCTGTGGCAAGCGTGGTATGCGAGCTCCAGGGTGTGTGTGGGTTCACATCAGGTTCACGTCCCTAGGGCTATTTGCTTGCTTGGCAATATGGATAAGCCCCAGATAAAACGTTCTGAGAGCTGCTGGTGACGTTGGCATGCGAGGCACAGCCAGGTGTGCCCAGGCCGGGTATCCCTGTGCCAGGGCTCTATGGCTGGGAACACGATTGCACCCACCTCTGCCACTGTGGTGCCCCTGTCCTGGCACTTCCCTGTCGAGGTGTTGCCCGTGCCATGGAAACACGTGGTGTTCCTGTGGATCCACGCTGGGTGTGCTGCTGTGGGTATGGCAGGTACACGCCGTTCCCTGGGGCTGGTGCAGGCACGGTGTAACCTCCGAGTAGGTACGTTGTCCGTGTGCAGGTGTGACCTGGTCACACAGATCCATCCGTGTGTGTCCAGGCTCCTCGGGTGGATGCACCTCTGGACATGGATGCTCCCTGTAGCCTGGAATACTGTAGGTACAGCCACACATCCTGCTGCGGGTGGAGGTGGGGAAATGCATGTTCTCCACAGGTTCCCGAGTTTTGGTGCCTGGCATCCTTCCCTTTGGAAATGTCAGGAGGAGTTCTCCCTTGTGGTGCAAGAACCGTTTGGAGGATATAGGGAAAATGTCCTTGTCATAAGAGAAACCTCCCACCCTGTGAAAATTTGAGGTGAAGGCTTCATCCATACTGATGGACTTCCCCCCTTTTTCATTGTTGCTCCAGTACTTCCTCTCCCTGTGAGAAAACTCAGGGTGAGGAGTTCTGTCTCCATAACCATGATCTCCTTCTGTGGGGCTTTCCTGAAACTGGAGTCTCTCCTAGAGACTCCTGGGGAAGGAGCACGTCCTGTAAGGCAAGGTCTGCCCGTGAGGAGAGTCTGGATCAAGGGCTCCTTCATCCCCTTAGGAATCCCTGCTGTGGCTTCAGTTCCTCGATAAAGGACATTTTTGCACTAAAATCGTGACTTCCACCCCCAGTGTCTGGAGCCCTCTCCATTTGATATCCTAATTCTGTCTCTATTTTTAGAGACCCTCAAGGCATCCATATTTCCCCTCAGGAACGTTCTTAATACTTCTAAACTCCTCTCTTATCCCTCTCCGTTCTTTTTTGGGTTAAACCTCAAACAGGGTTTTCTCCTTGCACTCCTCTCCTGAATTCCCTGGCACTGGGTTCCATCACTGAGTCTGGAAGGGAAGGAGCATCTCAATGGGGTTGAAACAGCTTCAAAGCCACATCCCTGCCTGGGTGCTCCGAGTCACAGCAGCAGGTGCCTCCTAAGAGCCGAGCAAAGGCTGCCAGGCTTCCAGGAGAAACCTGGATCTGGGAAGCTCCTGGAGCAGCAAACCCCCCCAGCTGGCTCCGGTGCCGGGTGCTGGGTTTGTTTGGGAGCTGACAATCTGGCTGGTTGCTAAAGGAAGCGGGATGTGTTGTTGGAGGGGATCCGGGAGTACAGACTGTTCCTTCTCTTTCTTTTCCCCGTGCTGTTGCTTCCCAGTGACTTCAGCGTGTGTTCCAGTGACTCCAGAGTGGTTGGTAGGAATTGCATTTACTGAATCCACAAACCCGGAGTCCTTTCCACTGTTTCTGAGGAAGTCACGGTATCGAAATGCAAAGCACGAGATTTGGTAGCCATGAAATTGTTCTCAGGCCTGTGACTGTAGAATGGGGCATGTGGAGTTGAAGCGTCTGGGGAAGGGAGGTTGGGTACAGAAATAAACCTGAAAGAAGCAGATAAATTGTTCAGTCAGATCCAGTGGAACTTTGCTGAAATAAAGATAAAGGTCTAGTTAAAATAGATTAAATTTGTAGGGAAACTGTAATTCTTAACAGTGTTTGTCGAGAGGAAGAAAATCTCCGTAGGCTTTTCTTGACTGGTTTATTGTCTCTTATATGGTTTATATATTGAATTCATATTTTTTCTTGGTTCTTTCCTTTCCCTGAAATTTTAACACACGTTCTTGAATTCCTGTGCCACCAAATTTTGATTTCGTAGTTCTGAGGCAAAAAAATGGGTTCCCAGAAAGCAGCAAGTGACTCTTTTCCTCTAGTATCATTCTCATTTTAAAGCTACTTCTATGTCAGTTTAGTGCTTATGTCTGTCTGCCTTTAGATGCTCTGATTCATGTTTTCCCTTGGTAGAGTGTAAAATAGGGAGTAGTAGATAGACTGTAGATAGATGGTGTATGTACTAGATAGATTTTATTTGTGTGTATATATATATATATACATACACACACTATAGATAGTGCTGGGCTTGTCTCTGCCCCCTGCATCTGATTCCCAGCAGATCCAGGGGAAGGTCAGATGTTCTTCCCTTTGGATTCTTGCTGTAGTTCCGTGGTCTCCAGAAATGGCTGGAATTCCTCCTTCTTAGGATGACATTGGGCTTTTGCAGCTGACTGTGACTGTGGACGTGGCTGTGACCTCCAGGTGTGTCTGTGCAGGAGGACTGAGCCAAGTCCTGGTTGTCTGGAGCCACCTCTGTGCCCGAGGCCTGGGATGATGCCCTGGGTTCAGCAGTTCTCCTGACCCTCCTGCCAGCTCCTTCCGTGGCTCCGAGATCAGGCAGCTCAGAGGGCCCGAACGGCACAAAATTCCTCCCTTTCTGCGGAGGAATTTTTCCATTGACATGGTTCCGTGCAGCGTGGGGTCGAGGAAGAGAAGCGTCGCGGTGTGCCGGGGTTAAGCCACGGCACAGGAGCGGGTTGGTGGGCATGGGGAGGATGGCAAGGCCTCTCCTGCGGCAGCCGGATGGTGCCCTGGCACGGGGGTGGCACGGATGCGCGGCCGGGTGAGCCAGGGGGTGCGCGCCGTGCTCTGCCCCCCGCACACCGCGAGGTGAGGCGAGCCCAAGCCGGGGCTGGGTAACAGCCTCAGGTGTCCCGGGCTAAACTCAGCCGTGGCTCTGAGTCAGCGCCGCGCTGAGTCACGGGCATCGCTCGCCATCGGGGTTTGAGCGGTGCTCTCATGAAGGGATGAGCGCTCATCGGCTCGGGGGGGGCAGGGGGCGGCCACTTGAGTTAATTCCTTGGACCTTCCTAGATCAGAGCAGCCGGGAGTCGCAGAACCTCTGCAAGTGTTGCTGTTAATGGGGTGGGAGCTGTAATTAAGACTCTTAAACTGATTAACTGGGTGATCTTTGCCTTGTAATAACTGTACCCCTCTTCCTTTAGCTGAGAGAAGAGTCATGGAATCAGAATGAGTTGGGTTGGAAGGGACCTCAAAGGGCATCTGGTTCCAACCCCCGGCCATAAGAATAACTTCAACTTAAACAGATGCAGTTCTTAGTTTAGTGGTTCTTAAGTGCTTGGCAAGTCAGGCTTTGTAGGGGAGTCAGGCTTTGTGACTGCTTGTACACCACACTGGGAAGGTTAAGTGACAGCAGTTGTGTCGCTGTGAAGTTTTATATTAAGCAAATACCAATTTACAAAGCAAAAGGTTATTCTTTTCCTGTGCCAGCCTCTCTTCACAAAGCCCAGCTGATTCCTTGGATCTCAAGCTGTGTTCTTTTGCTCCTTAATAGAGGCTTTAGGCCGGGAAGAGGTTGTTTTGCTGCTGCTGTTGATTCATCCAGTGGGCTGGAGCAGGGCACAGCTTGCTTGTCCAGGGCTCCGATGCCTCTGCAGTGCCAGGGGCTGTGGGAAGTGGTGCCCTTTGTCTGTGGGCAGTGGGAAGAGCCGGGTGAGAGGGACAAATAATGAGGGGAACATCCCTGTGCAGTGTCAGTACTTGAGCAGAACCCTCCTGAAACCCCTCTCCACGAACCCGCCCCGTGCAGGGATCGCATCCAAATAAATGCCTGGTGCTCGCTGGACTGGCACATCACCTGACTGGGAGCTGCCAGGGGAGGTTTTGTTCTGCTAAGACTATGAATGACTCTCATGTGGCTCATCTAAATGATGGCTCTGACCTTGGCTCCCAGCAGATTTCACTGCCTGTGCTGCAAGCGTCGCCTTTCCCTTGCGACCCCGTGTGAATTCCCACCTTTTGTGGGGCACGGGGACGGGCCTTTGGCTCCGTAAGGATTTCTTACATCCTTGCGTGCCGCTCTCCCGTGTCCTTCCAGCCCCCAGTGCTCCCTCCTGCCAGGTAATAAATGCTTCCCCCGAGGCTGATTTCCCTGGTGCTGCATCGCTCTGTAGGAAAATCTTATCGTGGCAGGCCGTGTTCCTTTATTGCCTGTAATAATCACGGGGCTGTCTCCGGGGACACGGGCATCCAGGGAGGGGCCTGCTGGCACTGCTTGGAACGGAGCACAGATCCAGAGCCCAACCTTTGGGCCCCGGGGTCGGGAAGGGGAGAGGAGATTAAAGGAAGCTGGGGAAGAAGGGGTAGGGAATTAATGGCTGTGAGCACCGTGGAAGGCTGTAAAATGGAATGAGCGGCCGGGGTGCAGTTCAGGGAACCTCAGACTTTGTAACTGGGAAAGGCCACGGCACCGAACCTCTGCTCTTGTCGCGGGTCAGAATCAGTGGAACACAGAGAGGTCTTTGTGTTTGAGTCTTTCCTGGAGGGACAGAAACGTGATATTTGAATTTATAGGCAATTAAAGGCGTAGTCGTAGCTTTGGCCCTGATTCGACGCATGAAAAATGAGCCAGGAAAGGAATCACAACTTTGGGAGCTGTGTTTGACCTTTCAGGCTTTGTTTTTAACTCTGTCTGTAGTGAATTGTAAAACAATGTGATTGATTTAGCTCCAGCAAGGAGGAGATGGAGGGAAAGCTGGAAAGAAAGGAAGGATCCAGGGAGCTCAGGTGTAACAGGGAGAGTTCTCAAAGCACCTGCAGTGTTGGTTAAATCAAGGACGACTGAAAGAATGGAATTCTCAAGGTGTTGCAGAGCTGCCACAGTGGGAGGCTACAAAAACTAAGCACTTAATTTTCTTCTTCAGCATTTAGAATATTATAAATAGATATTTAGGGGGAGTTGGAACTAGATGATTTTTAAGGTCCCTTCCAACCCAAACCGTTCAGTGACTCTGTGATTTATTTTCTATTTCAATTTTGCAGATTCCAGCCAGAGGTCCAAGAGCAGAACCTCAGTCATGGGAAGCAAACCTCCTTGGAGTGGGGTGGCTGATGTCCCGTGAAATCCCTGTGGAGAGACAGGGGCTGGAGGTTATAGCGTGTAAAGGAGGAGTGGAGGAGCCTGAGAAATAAGGTCCAGCCTCCAAATGAAAACACCAGAGGCTGCTTGTTTAAATCTCAGTGAAACTGTTACGTTCTGGGGCTTGGAATGAGCAACGAAGTGACGGGGTGGAAAAGAGGGAGTTAAGGATAAAATAAGCTTTAAGTGTTCCTTGCACAAGATCCTCTGCGCTCAGGTCTGCAGTTAAAGGCAATTCCAGCAAAAAAAATCCCCCTGAAATGCCTCGACTTCAGGCTAGAGAAGCCAGAATTCCATTTCTCCCTTTCCCATCTGGTGGCTCCTGGTGTCAGTGTGGGGCCTTTGCTGAGGGAAGGTTTGTAAATAGGAGCACAAGGTGTGGAACCTTCTGAGCAGGAGCAGCCGCTGCTGCTGCTGACGCAGGAGGGGAAAATGGTTCGTATTTTTAGTTGCAGCATCAATCCTGTCAGAATCACCTGTTCCAGGCAGCCTTCTCCAGGCTGAGGTGACGCTGCCACGAGGTCGAAAGGAGGGGAGGTTCACTCCATCCTGTTTGCTCCTGCTGGTTGTGCAGCGGTGAAATTCCACTGTCCCTCCCAGGGCAGGGGCAGGGGTGGTTCTGGGAACCAGAACTGTGTGTGCTGGGTTAATAACCAAAGGCTTCCTGGGCTTCATCCGGACTCTGCAGTGAGAGAAGGCACTAAAGGAGACAAGAGGCCTGGGGAACATGCAGTAATACTTTGTCAAAGAGGTGGGAGACAAAGATTTAAAAAAACCTGATTGTTCTTTGGAGAACACTTCTCATCTGGCCCTTTGTGCTCAAGGCCTCGAAGCAGTAAATGGCAGTCGGGCTGAATACCTTTAGTAAACGTGGGCTTTTGGGCTTGTTTTTGTTTCCACTTGTATTTGGGAAGTCCAGTGTTGTCCAAGTATGTTGGCTTGGCGTTTTTTGCGTCAAAAATGTGCACAGCTCTTCCCAGAGCAGGAGTTGAGCCTTGAAGGTGGAGCTGGTGACGAACCACTGGCATCCTAAGGACACCTGATGTATTTTGTAGGAGCAGCTTGTGTCATCTGTGATTGCTCCAAAATGCAGCTCGTAGAATGAGGAATGCTGAGATTATCATGGAATCATGGAATGGGTTGGAGGGGACCTTAAAGCCCGTGTCATTCCGACTCCTGCTGTGGGCAGGGACACCTTCCATGAGATCAGGTTGCTCCAGGATTGGCCAGAAGTTGTTATTCTCCAAAAGTCTGCATGGAGCCGATTCAATTGGCATCTTGATTTACGATGCTGCTCCCTAATTGCAGAGAGAGAGTTTGTGCTGCAGAGAGGTTTTTTAATTTATTATAGTAGCATTATTGGAAAATGTACTTGTATAATTCTATAAATACATATTGAAATATCTTTTTATTATGGTAGAAATATGCACAGATGTCTGGGATGAAGGAGTTGTTAAAGAGAGCCGAGGATTTTGTGTGACTTTTCCAGAAGGTTCTGTGGCCACCAGAGCAGTTCCCTGCAGGGAATGCCACTGGCAGGGCCTTCTCTGAGGATGGAGGGACACGGTCCAGCTTGTGCCCGAGGTGAAAGGCTTTTCTGCAGGTGCAACACTGGAGTGCTCTGGGATAGGCAGGGATGGGGGAGAGCCTGGAACTGACATTCCAGAAAGCTCAGCATAGCACTGGGATGGTCTGGGGGGTATTTCCCAGCTTTTCCGAGATAGCACTGCTTCATCCCAGGCTTGCAGCTGGACTCCCCATCCCTGGCAGTGTCCAAGGCCAGGTTGGACGGGGCTTGGAGCCACCTGGGCTGGTGGGAGGTGTCCCTGCCCGTGGCAGGGGTGGCACTGGGTGGGCTTTAAGGTCCCTTCCCACCCAAACCATTCCAGGATTCTCTGAATGCACAGAAATTCAAACCACTTGTCCATAATTTTGGGTTTCCTCTTTGAACTGGAGACCGTCTGGCCCTTTTGCCCAGCCCTGTTGTGCCACTGCTAAATACTGAGGCAGAGTTCCCACGGACTCCAGGTGGAGCTGGGAGCACTCCGTGCCTCTCCAAGTTCTGGAGCACCAGCTGTGCCCAGGGGAGGATTTGCATTTCGTGCCCAGCTATGGGGATTTAACTGAGGGTGTCTTGCCTGGCATTGCTGAAAACTTGTCTGAGCAGAGGGAGGCACCGCAGGGGTTGGTCACACCCGAGGCACTCGGTGTCCTGTTCTCCCTCGGCTGCATCAGCTCCTGCCTGCAGAGACCTGCCTGGAGCAACTTTGGCAGAGAAATCCTGGAATTCAGATACACAGGGCAGCAGTTTAACAGCCCAACCACCCCCTGCATCCTCCTGGGGTCTCCTGCTTTCCTCCGTGCGCTTTGCACATTCCCAGTGGAGGAAGGAACACACCAGGGAATCCAAGGCTCCAGGTGTTCGGTGCCCTGGTGGAGACAAGTCCTGCTACCAGCAGTGGTGTGTGCCCTTGTTTGCAGCCCGTGTTACGACCAGCCTTCGTCCTGGGGCTCTTCACTTTCGGTCAGCTCCCCAGCCTCAGCATTCCCCTAACGTTTAGCCTTTTGCCATGCGACGTGGAAAGCTGCAGCATTCCCACCTTGCTTTAAATTGCAGGGCTGGCGCTGTTGGAACTCCAGGTATTTATTTTTCCTCCTGGCAGAGCCTTAAATAGTCAGCCAGTTGCATTTTTCATGAGTGTCAGAAAGAGGAGGAAAAGCCAGTTGAAAAATTAGTTCCTTCCAAAGAACTGCTGAACCACCCAATTGCAAATTTCATTCCCAAAGTGTTGAAAAATAGGAGGCTGAGGGTGCCTTCGGCTGAGAGTTGGGAAGCTTTGCCTCTTATTTACTCCTCAGAGGTGAAGTGATCCATGTTTAATCCTGAAGTTATGTGAGAAAACCCCGGGAATGGACTGTTCCCACAAAAATGACTCAAGGACCAATTTAGGGAAAGAGCTTCCAGCAGTTCATGCCGGTATCTGTTCCCAGTGGTTTCCTTCCAGCTCCCCCAGAGCCTGCTGACTCAGGTTTGGGGTTCTCTCCAGGACTCCAGTGCTTCTGGAGGTGAGGAAATCAGCTTGGATCCTTCTCGGTATCGGCTGAGACGGGTTTTATTGTTTGCAGATTGCACTGATGTGTTTGATGTGGAGTTTTTGGTTAAAACCCCCCAACCTTTGGCGTTCTGGGCTGGAATTTCCAGCGTTTCACATCGACTGGTTCGGTATTAATTGAAGTGCTTCCTGCAAAATAAATTGCTGCAGTTTCTGCTCTTCATTGGCACCGAATCCTCTCCAGTCCTTCTGCTGTTACTGTGTGAGATTTCAAGAGCTGATAACAAAATCCTCTCCGTGCTCAAGTAATTTAGAAAACAGTTGACTCTCTCGAAGCTGCTCGTGTGCATAAGGTGGTATTACTTTCTCGTGCTCTTAGCAAGGACACTGAGGCTGGGACTTGGCTTCCCACACTGGAAAGGGAAATGTTGCTGTGCTCCCTCCGTTGGCTGAGCTGGTTGGTGCTCTGGGGGCCGTGGTGCTTGGAGAGGAGATGAGCTGAGGTACAGGCAAGAAGGCGAGCGGTGCGTTTAGTGTTTTTGGTTAATTGATTAGTTCTGGACTGCGAGAAGCCACTTGGCATGTTCAGGCCTGAGAAGCCACAAGTAGATGGTGAAGGGTCACTTTATTTCATGCCCTGTGTGCTCCGAGCTGGGGGCTTGTGGAGGAGGTGACAAGTTCGTGGCACTTGGGGACATTGGCTGTGACTGTTTGGAGAGTCACTCCTCTGCATTGCTCTGGAAAGTCAAGACATAGAGCAGTGACACTGTCAGGACGGGAGGAAACAGCTTCAAGCTGTGCCAGGGGAGGGGCAGGTTGGAAAACTGGGAAAATTTCTTTCCTGAAATGGTTGTCGGGCATTGGAAGGGGCTGCCCGGGGCAGGGTGGAGTCCCCATCCCTGGAGGGATTTCAAAGCCATGGGGATGTGGTACCTGGGGTCTTGGTCAGTGGTGGCCTTGGCAGTGCTGGGCATGGTTGGACTTGGTGGTACCAGAGGCATTTTCCAACCTGGAGCGTTAGGCTGGAGTGGCTCAAATCTCGGCTCAAGCTTAAATAGAGGGCAGTGGGTTTGTTCCCACCTTGCCATAAGCCTGATTCCCAACATCAGTGTGAGTTTCAGCTGGTGGGAAGAAACACTGGAGAGGGGAAGAACCAAGGAACAAAATAAGTGGTGGCAGAAGTGCCAATCCCAGACTACCCTGGTTTTTGTTGCCTGACTCCTTCATGTGTTTAAGTGGTGCTGGGAGGAGCACGAGACAAGCAGAACAAATTAGGCTTCGAAAAAGAATCGAGGGAGGGGAAATCTCTCAACCTGCTGTTGCCTCTCATTGCTGGAGAGTGCCCTGTGGAGCCTCCCTGTGCTCCTGGTGTTCCCAACTCCCAGCAAATTAATGGGGTTTGCTTATTCTAGGCATTAGTTTGAATTTCTTCTTGGAGGTTTGCTCACTGAAGGCTGGATGATGCACCCAAACGAGGGTATTTTTCCCAACCCTTCTTGCAGGTTTTGATCCATGGGATTCATCCCTAGCCGTGGTTTTAGAGGATGTTGTACAAAATGTGATTTTGAGGGACACTGTGGGGTAACTAATCCTTTTGAAAGCCTGCCTTGTGCAGGAATTAAGGCATAGGAGCACCTTGAGAGTGTGGCCAAACCAAATCCCAAGGGGTTCCAGGCTTAAGGACTGTGCTGGTACTATTTTAGGATCTGAGGATGGTGCATGCAACATCTGTATCTGCATTATCTAATGGAGTATCACAAATAGAGGGGAAATTCTTTCCCCTGCCCCTTTAAAGCCCACCTAGGATCACTTGGGGCTTCCCAGAAGCCAAAGCTGATACCACTGCAGCTCTGGCTTTGCTGCTTCTTGCTTTGCCCTTGGGAAGAGTGCTGGATTATGGACATTTCAGGCTGGGAAGGAGAAACAGAACATCTCTGATGCTTTCCCAGAGTCAGAAATGGAGCTTCATCCTGTGGTAGCGAGGGAAGAGTCCCTGCAAACATTAGAACTGCAGGTCCAGGAGCAATTCTGGAGAGCAGAGGGTATGAAGGAGAAAATCATGAAGGGAAGATTAAAACAATGTGTATTTTGATAGGGCGAAAGGTGATATTTGGCTTTACTGTCCTGGTAAGTGACTGCTGGATGGTGCCTGTGGAGAGCTTTGTTCTCAGGGAGCCTGCTCAGAATTCCTGGAGAAAGGATCCAGCTTGGCTTTGTTCAGTGGGAAGGGACTATCTAGGTCCAACTCCCACAAAGGGCTAGAGTAGGTTTTGGGGAGTTTCTTTGTCCAGACTAAGGTCAGCTGTGCTCAAACAGCTGTGTTTAAATTCGGGGAATATTTTCCAAACAGCTCTGCCAGCCTTGCTGTGGGCAGAGGTCAAAGAAACTTGGAAACCTCTGCCCCCCAGACCCTTGTGCCCCACTTTCCATGGTTGATATCCATGTTGCTTTATTCTCCAGTAACGAGGAATGATTCTCCCTGCACCTTTGACTTGCTGTGGGGTCACTGTACTTTATTTTTCCTTTATAAGCAATTGAGGTGGCTGTGTTTGACTAAACAAAGAGTATTTAGTTTTGGTTTTGCTTGACCTCATCTGCTGCTTCCACGTGGATAAAAGTGACAGAGAGTTTACTGGAGATGGACCCAGAGGAAACACTGCCCTCAACAAAACAGGTTTGGGGGTCTTTCCCTCTCTTTTCCTTTTTTTTTTAAGGGATCAACATCCTCTGCGATAATCCAGGCTTTTAAATTGGTTTATTCAGTGCTAATGTTATGCAAGATTCCTGATTAGTGGTGTGGAGTCGGAGTTGGGAGACTATTTGGAGCGATGCTGGAATTAAAGTAACCGTGGCAACCATTAGAATGAAAATAGGCTTCCCTGGGTGCCAGGGCTGCATCCATTCATCCCTGCCCTGGGAAGGGGTCACGGAAGATCCAGGGGTGACCGTGCCACCCTCTGAGCGCATCCTTCCTTCGTGAGCCTTTCCTGGTCTGGGGAAAGCAGAGCCCCTGGGCTCCCTCGCAGTCCTCTCTGGAGCGTTCCTGGCTGTGGCATTGCAGCTCTCCAGTGCAGGAGTGCGGGGCTGGCATGGGCCGAAGCACTGGCGTGGTGGTGACGAGGCACAGCCACCTCTCCTCCGGCTTCATGGTCCCTTGAGCTCCTGCGTGGAACCAATTCCGGTAATTCCAGCTGGTTATCCCAGCGGTGGAAACTCCAGGTGAGCAGCGTGGCTCAGGGCTGTTACTTTGATGAGTTTGGATGTGGCTGCTTCAGATGTTTGCGTGGCTGGGGCAGCCCAGAGAGCTGGAGCAGCTCAGAATCCCTTCATCCCTGGGGCTGGCAAAGCCCTGCCAGCCCACAGAGCCCACCCTGTGCCCGATGCCCACCTTGTCCCCCAGCCCAGAGCACTCAGTGCCACGGCCACTCCTGCCTTGGGCACCTCCAGGCCTGGCCACTCCAACCCTCCCTGGGCAGCCCCTGCCAAGGCCTGACCACCCTTTCCAGGAGGGAATTCCTGTCCGTGTCCCCCCTGCCCCTGCCCTGTCCCACCTGAGCCCGTTCCCTCCTGTCCTGGCACAGGACAATGAAAACAGGCTGAGAGAGCTTTGGCATCTCTTCCAACCCAGACCATCCCATGAATCTATAGTGGTTTTATGATTCACAGAGGAATGATGGTGGAAAAGCTCACTGTTATATGAATTTTCAGGAAAACCTTGGAATATCTGTTTTCATGCTATGGGACACTTTGAAAGCCCAGAGCTTTTTTCCTATATTTTTTTTTCTTTTATTTAACCTGTTGTTTATGGGCATCTTGTATTATATTTGAGTGAAAGGTAACTCAGGGATTTCTCTTCCTGCCTTCAGTAGTTCCACATTTGATGTTCATTCTTCCTCTTTGTGTTGACTTATGTTCCTCACTGGTGACTCCTCAGTGAATTTTTAAATGTTCTTCCACTTGTGGAGCAGCTGGTTCGCTGCTCTGCCTGAAGGAGATGATTTTGAAACACATAAATTGTGTCATGGTCAACATCTGGAGGAGAGGAAGCAAGGGAGAGAAAACAGAGGGAGAAAAAGAGGAGGTTTTTTACGAGTGGCTGCTCTTCACCCTTTGCTGCCTTAGGGATGGTGGTTGGTGCTTCTCTGACTTTCTGGGTGTCAGGGAGGATGAGAATAGTTTGGAGATCCTCTCTGCTGGTCTCCAGAGATGTTGTTGCAGACCACACAGGAATGGGTTGGGTGGGAAGGGACCTTAAAGCCCATCCAGTGCCACCCCTGCCATGGGCAGGGACACCTCCCACCAGCCCAGGTTGCTCCAAGCCCCGTCCAGCCTGGCCTTGGACACTGCCAGGGATCCAGGGGCAGCCACAGCTTCCCTGCCCAACCTGTGCCAGGGCCTGCCCACCCTCACCCTAAAGAATTCCTTCCCAGTATCCAATATCAATCCACCTTCTTATGGTTCAAAGCCGTCTGCAATGGATGTTTGCAGGAGCTGCCATCGTGTGCAGGCCCTCGTGCTGCCCTGGAAACTCTCCCTGCTGGGCACAGAGATGCCATCAGGACACAGCAGCTAAACCTCCATCCCCGGGAAACGCTTCACACACGCTGCTGTTTTGTAAATACCTTTCCTACAGACTGGAGCCCAGAATGTTTAAGCTGAACACGGGCCAAATTGATGCAGAGTAGGAGGAAAAAGAAAAGGAGAGAAAAAAAAAATCCGAACTACTTTCAAGTGTCGTTCGAAATTCTTCTGTTCGATCCCCGTCACTCGAGAGGTAGAGCAGGAGTCCAGGAGAGCCATCTGTGCGGGGAAGGCTCTTCCCAGAGTTGTTGCTGGGCTGTGTGAGGAGCTGATTGCATTGGTTGGGAGGAGGGAGGTTGGGATGGCTCTCTGGGGAGTCTTCAGCAGCGAGAACAGCTTTGAACAGAATAGTAATAGAGGAAGGAGGGATGTTTTGTAAATGAATGTGTTTGGTTTAGAGAATCGTGGGATGGGTTGGGCCGGAAGGCACCTTAAAGATCGCCTGATCCCAGTGCCGTGCCGTGGGCAGGGATGCCACCCACCATACCAGCCTTTGTCACCAACACCAGGAGCAGTCTCCCGTGTCAGGGGTGCCAGAAGAGCTCGGTTTCGGGGGGAGCTGAAGTTAAATTAGAGCAGAGTTCTGTTCGTGGCATTTCTCGTGGGGGGTGATGTGACCTTCATGCTCCACCTTTGATTCTGTGGTACCCGAATGGCCACTGGTCAACCAGTCCTGCTGTAAACCAGTGTGAGGGTGTATGTGAAGCTCTGGGGGGCTGAGTGGCACCGAGGACGGGCAGGAAACCTCGATCAGGGAGCTGGATACACGGGAAACAAGAAGCATTTCCCTCGGAGCAGGTGTGTGGAATGTGCACAAGGGAAGGGTCTGGAGAGGTGAGTGCGTCCTTCACCCTGGGGCTGACAAAGGGGAGCAGTGAGTGGTGCCAGGAGGCTCTCTGGAAATGGAAGTAAAGCCCCAGGCTCTGCTCTGGGAAGGTTCTGTGTCTGCTCACCAGGTTTTGAGAACTGTTTCTGTGGTTACGGAACAAACAGGATCAGACAAAGGCAGGACACGGAGGAGAGCCCAGGGGATGGCTGGGGGGAGGCTGCCTGGCTGCACATCAGTCCTGACACATGTGCAGAGGTTTGGAGGCATCCAGGTCCTTCAGATGGGAAGTCCTGGGAGCAGGACTTGTTTTGTGATCCCACAAAAAGAAGCAAACTGGAGTTGGTTAATGTTTGTCTCTGGGGAGGAATTGCTTGGGATCGTTCCTTCTTCATCCCCAACAGAAGTGTCAGTTCCTGGCGGGAGGAAGCTTTTGGGAAAAAACACCTGAGTTTCTGCTTTCCGGGCTCTTCCTTGAGCGTGGAAGGCAGTGCCAAAGGCCTTTGGTTGCTCAGTGGTGACCTTGTGAAAGGCTGTGCACTGAAGCTGGTGCTGGGCCGAGGTTGGACATGCCAGCCCTGGTTCTCACCCAGATGGCAGAGAAAAAAACAGAGACATCTCAGCTCTCGTTGCTCAGGATGGATCCTGAATCCATTCCTCAGGAGGGAAGCCTTCCACAGGCAGCAAAGTGCTACATGGCCCTTCCTTCAGTCCCCAAAGGAGCCTTCGAGGAAAGGTGGAGCAGACTTTTGGTAGGGCCTCTAGGGATAGGGCAAGGGGGAATGGCTCCCTACTAACAGAAGGACATTGGGAAGGGATTGCTGGCTGGGAGGGTGGGCAGAGGCTGGGCTGGATTTCCCAGAGAAGCTGTGGCTGCCCCTGGATCCATCCCTGGCAGTGTCCAAGGCCAGGTTGGATGAGGCTTGGAGTACCCTGGGCTGGTGGGAGGTGTCCCTGCCCATGGCAGGGGTGGCACTGGATGGGCTGTAAGGTCCCTTCTCACCCAAACCACTCCATGATTCTGTGATCCACTAATCTGTGGGATGGGAAGAGGTGTTCGGAAAGGGGGAAATGAGGAAGAGAGGAAGAGAAACTCCTCCTGTGACTCTCAGAACTCAGCTGGCGTGTGGTTTTCAGCTGGCCCTGGGCTAGCTGGCCCAGCTGTGTCCGTCCCTTCCCCTGTGTACCAGGTGGGCCGTGTTTGTGCCGTGCTCTTGGAAGCCGTGTGCAATTACAGGCAGATGAGAGGATGATCCACTTGATGCTCCAGCAGGGCTTTCTGTCTGGCATCTCCCTGTAACTCCCTGTGCCTTCCCTGTGCCTGTCCCTCGTGTCTCTGCTGAATTATTCCCTGCCCCAGATTGCTTCCTGCCTGTTCTTTGTGTGCCTGGACACCGGCCAGCAATTCCCACACCCCTTCTCTTCCACCATCCCCTAGAACCCCCGCTCCAGTGCAATGCTCAGGATTCGTTTCCGGCCATCCAAAGGGCTCAGGGGAAGGGTGAATGTATCCTGAGAGGAGAGGAGAGGAAGGAGCTCTTGGGTGTGGAGAGAGTTTGCTCCAAGCTGTGCCGTGCTCATGCTGTTCCAGGATGTCTTTTGAGCTTTTAAAAGGGAACAGCCCCCGGATAAAAAAGGGTTGAGGTAGTTTTAAACCAGTAATTTAAAAAAAAAATGAAATATTAAATTGGTGATGACTCAAAGATCCCTAAAAACGTCTGGCATAAATCTCCAGCTCCGGAGTTCTGAAATGTATTGCTTGTAAATGTCAGTTTTGTGGGAGCCTCTTCAAGTGGAGCCGGTTTCTTTGAGCCAGGGCAGAGGCTCTGAAATCCCCTGGGCAGCACCGGGCTCTGCACCCCCGGGGGAGCATTTGGGCTCCGGGGTCACTGCGGGAAGGTGGCTTTGGGGCGAGGCAGCGAGTTATCTGCCCAGCACAGGAAAGAAGCTGTTGGGCAACCCCCAAGTGCCGAGAACTCTCCGTGCTTTGCTCTCCGTTTTCATTTTCAAGGTAAATAAGCGAATCGTGCTCCGGCTCCTCTGTGGCAGATGCAGCAGGATGACCACAGATGAGTCACGGGGCTGCCTGAACACCCAGAGTGCTTTCACTCGACCCTCTGTGTGGTGCGACATCCACGGTGCACTTCTCGTTGTCTCATCTGACTGTAGAGACAAGTAAAGTGCTAGGGCTGGTTCTGGAGCACGGGAAAAGCTGCTGCTTTGGTCAGTCACCTGAAAAGTCCATAAAAATGTGGGTCAGAACCCCAGTTTGGATCATAACGCTCCGGCTGATTCACCAGGTGGTTTTTGGATGGGATTTTTGGATACTCTTCCCCAAGTAAGCCAGCAGAACTGAGTAGGTGTGTACGGACCTGCAAAGCTTCCTGGCCAAGACCCAGCCCAGACAATGGGCTCGTTGTGCTTCGGGGAGTCGGAGCTGCTTTTTCTCTTGTTTATTTGTTCTTTGTTTCCTGCGCTGGGTCGTTGGTCTGAAGGAACAGGGAATTAGTGCTGGTTGGGCTGATGAAAGGGGCGCTTTAGTCTCCTTGGGCTGCAGGGAGAGAGGGAGCTCTGCTCCAGCAACCTGCAGCAAGTGGAATTCAGGTGCCCCCCAAGCAAGTTAAAAACCAGAACCCTGGAAAATACCCTGAAATTTCGCCTTAATCCAGCAGCTGAAAGGTATCATGGCTTAAATCAATCATGGAATCACGGAATGCTTTTGGTTGGAAGGGGCCTTTAAGACCATCCAGTTCCAACCCCAACACCTTCCAAGCCCCATCCGGCCTGGCCTTGGGCACTGCCAGGGATGGATCCAGGGGCAGCCACAGCTTCTCTGGGCAATCCAGCCCAGCCCCTGCCCACCCTCCCAGCCAGCAATCCCTTCCCAATGTCCCAGCCAGCCCTGCCCTCTGGCACTGGGAAGCCATTCCCTGTGTCCTGGCCCTCCACGCCTTGTCCCCAGTCCCTCTCCAGCTCTCCTGGAGCCCGCAGCTGATGGGCAGCTTTCTGATCCAATGTCATCAGGAATCCCCTGAGTGTCTCAAGGTGTTTGGGGCTGGGACAGCACAGGGTCCTCAGGGTGCTGCTGGAGATGTGATATCACCCCAACTGAATGACCTCCTTTATTTCTGGCATATTTATTCTCACCTGGAGTCAAAAGCCTGGGAATGCAGTTACCGTGCAGGGCAGAGGTGCCTGTGGATAACCATGTGATGGTTTTCCAAGGAAATCTCTGCTCCTCGGGAAGGGGAAATGTGTCTTTCCAGTGCCCACTGAAGGCTGAAATCACTGAGGCTGGGAGTGGGTGATGCTGCTTGAGATGGACACAGGTGAGATGGATATTGGGAAGCAGTTGCTGCCCGTGGAGGTGGCGATGGACCGGAATGGATTTTCCAGAGAAGCTGTGGCTGCCCCGTCCCTGGAAGTGACTTTAAGGCCTGGAGCAACCCAGGGGAGTGGAAGGTGTCCCCGTCCATGGCAGGGGGTGGAACTGGGTGGGCTTTAACATCCCTTTCCACCCAAACCTTTAATTTTCCCTGTGGCCTGACCCTTGCTGTGGGTGTTGGGAACAGTCTCCTAAAGCAGCAGTTGACCCCCAGAATTTCCCATCCTGGCGTGGCCATGGTGGGGTGTGTCTGTGGTGCTGCAGGAGATGATGAAACCGTCCAAGTTGGGAATTAACTTCCTTTTGGGAATCAATTCTCCTTTTGGGAAAAGCAGAATTTCTGTTGCTCTCCCTTTGGTGTATTTTTAGATGATCAGATCCAAGCAGAACGAAGTCACGCCCTGGATTTCAGGTCTTTGAGCCTGGAGATTACTTTGCTTTTCTCCTTTCCCCATCCCAGCTGATGACTTGGCAAAACACAGCATTCCTGAAATGTCAAACTTCAACAAACTTAAAGGGAAAACGGAGGAAAAAACCCTCCAGCCTCTCATTTCAGCAGATTTTTGTGCTCACACAAGCAGAGAGAGGAGCAGATCTTCTCTGTAGGTATTTCAGCTTCATCTCTGACTAGTTTTTGGCACCTTCTGACTTGGGAAAAATATTTTGGTGAGGTTTCTAGCCTTGCCCCAGCAGCTTTGGGCTCAGCTCTGCTGCGTCGCTCGGCGTTCCCCACGTGGAGCCCACCTTGAGGAGGGGGAGCGTGCCAGAAAGGCTCCTTCCACCCCGAGGAGCCGCTTTTAGAAGGCATGATCACGCAGCTCCGTGAGAGGTTTCTATTCGAGGTGCAGTTGCTATTTACACACACGCTGCCTCTCTTATTAGAGCTCATTAAAATTGGGTTTACGAAAGCTGGTGCGTCAGGCCGTGGCTGGAGCTTCCCAAACTGTCACCAGATCGTGTCAGTTCAGAGCACTCAGAGCTTGCACCTTAAACATTAGCAAAGCTGAATAACCGTGGAGCTTTTAAACCAAATTCCTCCTTCGAATGTAGCTGGGAAGGGCTTTGCGGGCTTAACAAGCCAAGTTGCAGATGGAAGGTCTGGTTTGGTCTGGCCAGCCGGGGACCAGCACTCCAAATCACAAAGGTTACAGCACAAAGCTCTGGTTAAATGGGCAGTAATCCCTTTTGGAATGTTTTGTGCCACTTTTTCCGTATCAGCAATGCACTGACAGCGTAAAGCCATGGCCAAAACCTTCAGCAGGGGAGTGAGAAACCAACGTGGGGAGAGCATGTGGGTCAGGACAGGAAGGTCAGTGTGGACTTAGAAACAAATATCAGTTAAACTCAATTGAGCTGATTCTCTTCAAGTCCATCTAATGTTATGAGCTGCGTGTTCCTCAGACGTTCGTTTCACTTCCATGTGCGCTCAGAAACCTCTTTGCCCATCCCTGGAAGGGTTGGACAGAGCCTGGAGCAACCTGGGATGGTGAAAGGTGTCCCTGCCCGTGGCACGGGGTGGGACTGGATGGACTTTAAGGCCCCTTCCCACCCAAACCATCCTGGGATTCAGCAATAGTTTTGTGGCTTGGAGTGGTGAAAATACAGAGGACAGAAACTTGTTGGCCTTGAACTGCAGAGTTATTTAATTACAGGAGAATTGTCGAGCCCCAGTGCTTTCAGAAGGGCTTTGTTGGGAGGGGGGTGGGGAAGGGTTGGGGCCTTGGAGTTGTCTCCTAAATGTCAGGATGGCTGAGAAGCTCCAGCACTGGGTAATTTACGTTCCGCAGCACCTAAAATTAGGTTTGAGGAATGAAGGGAAGGAGAGCTTAAGCTCTGCCTTTGTATTCCAAGAAAAGCACACATTGAGAGAATCCTTTAAATAAACCAAATAATCCTTAAATACACACTTGACTGGCACAGTGGCCGAGGCTCAACAGCTCTGGGAAACCCTTTAACGGTGCCAGTGGGGCCGTGGGCACATCCAGGGCAGTGAAAAGCCTTGAGAAGAGTTTTGGGTTTGATCCATTTGGAGGATTTGGAGCTGGGTTTTTTGGGTTTTAAAGGCTGCAATTTCACATGTTCTGTTCCCCTACTTGCAAAGTGAACTTGCACCAGAGAGCTGCTGTAGCAAGAGAGAAGGAGGTGATGCTGCTTCATGAGGAGGTTTGAAAAATGGTCTTGTGTTCCAGAGCTGGTGTGGTGTAGTAAAAGTTGTCCTCAGCGAGGCTGGGGAGGGGTGAGGGATGGGATGGGGTGGGTGGAGATTCAGAGATCTTCACTGGGTGACAGTGGGGTCATCCNCTTGGGGTCTCTCCTGTCTGAGGGGCCCAGAGCTGCCCCAGCATTCCAGGAGGGAATCCCCAGCTCCCAGCACAGGGATGGGCACTGCCCTGGGCTGTGCCCACACTGGGGCTGGTACTTACCAAGCTGTTGGTGGCATCTCGGATGGGTCCTCTCCAACACACCTTCTTCTCTTTCCATGGGAATTTGCCTTCCTTATCCATACAAGGCATCACGATGCAGTGCTGGCAGAGGTGGTTTTTCCATGCTGTCCCAAACACATCCTGTGGGAAGTGGCATTTTTTACCATTTATTGGACTTCTTGTTAGGAGAGCAGGAGGTGTTCCTCTTTGGTAGCACGTTTGCTGTTGGATTTATGTGTAGGGGCATTTGCATCTCGGAGAAGGGAGAAGCTGTGATGTTGTAGGATTTTTTCTTCCATCCCCGTTCACATTCCCAAAATCTTTGCCTTTGAACATCCCATTTTGCAGAGACTCTTGTCGAGGCCTCTGTGTAACAAAGCCCATCGTTTCTCCTGCATTTGTAACTGCTGTGGGTAACTCAAAGGAAACCCCAAGCTGGAACTCCAAAGTCCTCCTTCCCAGTGGTCCTGTCTGGATGTCTGTGATGGGCTTTGTCAGGTGTGAAGGGGGTAGAAAGCTGTAGCAGGTGAAGCTGGAGCAGTGCACAGAGGGAAACTCTTTTGGGTGGTTCTTTATTTTCCACAGTGACTCTCTTGGTGTTCATGGAGGCTCCTTGAGAGCTGAGCGCCACTCCAGGCCCGGCTTTACTCATTCGAGGGAGAAGATTCGAAGAGTATTATTATGACTGACTATTAGAGGGAGAAACCTGGAGAAGAGATGGTTTTGGGAAGACCTTATAGCAGCCTTTCTGTGCCTGAAGGGGCTCCAGGAGAGCTGGAGAGGGACTGGGGACAAGGCGTGGAGGGCCAGGACACAGGGAATGGCTTCCCAGTGCCAGAGGGCAGGGCTGGCTGGGACATTGGGAAGGGATTGCTGGCTGGGAGGGTGGGCAGGGGCTGGGCTGGATTTCCCAGAGAAGCTGTGGCTGCCCCTGGATCCATCCCTGGCAGTGTCCCAGGCCAGGCTGGATGGGGCTTGGAGTACCCTGGGCTGGTGGGAGGTGTCCCTGCCCATGGCAGGGGGCGGAATGAGAGATGATCTTGAAGGTCCTTTCCCACCCAAACCGTTCCATGATTCTACGTGTGTGGCAGATCTTAGCGCTGCCCAAGACCAGCCATGTTATTTGAGGAGAAGCTGCTACAGAACCAAGGTGTTATCCCGTTCCAGCTCCCTGCCAGGAGATGTTACTTATCCCTGGCACTGTGATGACGAGCCGTGTTCAGCGAGGGCTCTTTGGGAAGTGTTTCATGTCGGTCTGACAAACAGGAGGATGATGGGTGGCAGCTCAGAGCACTGGGTTTACTCATCAGCTCTGTGTAAACCAGAAATCAGATGTAGGGTCCTGACCCTTTCCTTCAAGGCAGCCAAGGTGTCTGAAGGAATTCTCCGAGGAGCATCTGCTGCGCTTCGGTGCCGTTAAACGCTGTTAGTTAGCAGAGTGGATGGGGACACCCCTTGGGCATCTGCCTGCGTGCTGCTCCCTGGGTGTCACTGCCCAACCCTGCTGTCACACACCTGAGAGCAGAGCAGAGTGGATGGGGACACCCCTTGGGCATCTGCCTGCGTGCTGCTCCCTGGGTGTCACTGCCCAACCCTGCTGTCACACATCTGGGAGCAGTGCTGGTGCCAAAGGCAAGGTCCCCTTCCTTGGGAAGAAGATGCAGACAAACCTGATGGATGTTTTGAGGGACCCAAGTGCCGTTCTTGGCAAGGATGGCCATGGAAAACGGGCCGTGGGGTTCTGTGCACGGCGTGTTTGTCACTCACCCCGGGCTCCATGCTCTGCTGCCCTCAGCTCTCAGCTCCAGGATATTCCCAACCCTCCCACATCCAAGGCGTGTGGCTGCTGGACAACATGAGGACAACAGCCCTGGGGGCAGAGCCGTGGGCTCTGCTGTCCCCACCCATCACCACAGGGGTTTTTAACTCTTGTGCCCGTGGGTGCCTGAGCACAGACCTGATGTTCCAGGCTCTTGTAAAGGGAGGGATTTGACGTGGAGATTTCTGGTGCCACAGGGTCATCAATCCCCTTCCTCCGGTTGTTTGCCAAGGGTTGGGTTGGCCTTGGGTTGGCCTCACCTTCCAGCCTGGTTGTCCCCTATTCCCACCACGCTCATCCGTGGCTTTCTTCCCAGAAGGGGCCTTTCTCTGCCAGGCAGTGCAGAGGGAGAGCCTTGGGTTAGAAAATGCTGTTAAAATCTGCTGAATTCAGTCCTGGTGGACTTGTTCTTCTGCACTTTGTTGTGTGCCC
>VWZF01006741.1:23943-57174 GCA_013396755.1 Sclerurus mexicanus | reverse complement strand
AGCAGAGTGGATGGGGACACCCCTTGGGCATCTGCCTGCGTGCTGCTCCCTGGGTGTCACTGCCCAACCCTGCTGTCACACACCTGAGAGCAGAGCAGAGTGGATGGGGACACCCCTTGGGCATCTGCCTGCGTGCTGCTCCCTGGGTGTCACTGCCCAACCCTGCTGTCACACACCTGAGAGCAGAGCAGAGTGGATGGGGACACCCCTTGGGCATCTGCCTGCGTGCTGCTCCCTGGGTGTCACTGCCCAACCCTGCTGTCACACATCTGGGAGCAGTGCTGGTGCCAAAGGCAAGGTCCCCTTCCTTGGGAAGAAGATGCAGACAAACCTGATGGATGTTTTGAGGGACCCAAGTGCCGTTCTTGGCAAGGATGGCCATGGAAAACGGGCCGTGGGGTTCTGTGCACGGCGTGTTTGTCACTCACCCCGGGCTCCATGCTCTGCTGCCCTCAGCTCTCAGCTCCAGGATATTCCCAACCCTCCCACATCCAAGGCGTGTGGCTGCTGGACAACATGAGGACAACAGCCCTGGGGGCAGAGCCGTGGGCTCTGCTGTCCCCACCCATCACCACAGGGGTTTTTAACTCTTGTGCCCGTGGGTGCCTGAGCACAGACCTGATGTTCCAGGCTCTTGTAAAGGGAGGGATTTGACGTGGAGATTTCTGGTGCCACAGGGTCATCAATCCCCTTCCTCCGGTTGTTTGCCAAGGGTTGGGTTGGCCTTGGGTTGGCCTCACCTTCCAGCCTGGTTGTCCCCTATTCCCACCACGCTCATCCGTGGCTTTCTTCCCAGAAGGGGCCTTTCTCTGCCAGGCAGTGCAGAGGGAGAGCCTTGGGTTAGAAAATGCTGTTAAAATCTGCTGAATTCAGTCCTGGTGGACTTGTTCTTCTGCACTTTGTTGTGTGCCCCAAATGGCACTAAAACTAACCAGAAAATCCCCCCAAATCCATAAAGTTGAGTAATTTGTTCCTGTCTGGTAGAGCAGACGTGTGTCAGAGAGAGACAGGTGACTGTCCTGAGAGACGGGAGGTGGGAAGGAATTCCTGGCTGGCATGAAGGCCACTGGTAACAACCAATGTCCTTCTCTGAAACCAGTTTGGCATCAACTTTTCTTCAGCTCACACCAGTGATCAGTGACTTCAGTGCCACAGACAAACATACCGAGCCCCTGGCAGTCCTCCTTTGGATTGAGGGAAGGAAGTGGGAGTGCAGCAGTGAGGAGAAACGACTTGGGGCTGGTTTGATCTCATTGACTGAAATACCTTCTGTCCTGCCCCTGTGGTATTAGGCAAACAAAAATCAAAGGCTTTGATAGTTGAGTCGATATCAGCTATTTCTGGGACTGAGAAGAGTGCCATTAACACAGTTTTGTCATCTTGGCCTTTATCTCCTCCCCCAGACTCCTTGGAAAGATGAATGTAAAGCCTTTAAAACACTTGAACGCTGAGAAACCACCCTTTGGCTTTGGCTCCCATTCCTCTACCCAAAGAGTCGTTTGGTTTTGAGATGTGCTTCTTTGAGCTGGTAATTCTGTGTTTTGTAGGGGTGACTTGAGGTGGGAACCCATGGAAATGGGTCACTTGGTGTTACTTAAGGTGCATTTCTTAACAGCTTTGGCAGATACTCCAGAGTGAGGATTTGTATTAAAGTAAGCTCTGATCCATGATTCCTTTGCAGCTCTTGGATTAAAGAGGTGTTAAATTTCACCTCCTCGTGCAAGTATTGGCTTTCCCCATCCCGTGGATGAGGTGGCAGAACCTTCTGAGCACCGAGGACGGGAGTGTGCACAATGAACACAACTCTGGGCATGTCCCTCAGCGTGGCCAGGCAGGTCACGGGAGCCTGAGCCACAAAACCTGCCCTTTGCCCTGAAAGAGCTCCAGATTTTTAATAGCTTTTGGAATATTTTTATGTGGCAACAAAGGGAATCTTCAAAAGGATAATTGAAGTGAGACCAGCACCCTGAGATGGTTATCCGCAACATCAGTAATGAGATTATTTGCTTATTCATTGATTTTTCAATCTGCTTATGATGCTTTGCGGGTTTCCATTGGATGGGTGACAAAACCCAGCCTTGGGAGGCTTAGCCTGCGGTGAATCTCTTCTGCTGCACCTTCTCACGTGCTCCAAATTCAGCTAAAATTAACAACAAAACCAAACATAGCCATAAAATTGAATAAATTTGTAATGTCTGGTAGAGCAAACATCTATCAAAGAGAGAAGGTGACTCTGTGGAAACGGGGGGGAGTTAAATTGGATATTGGGAAGGGATTGCTGGCTGGGAGGGTGGGCAGGCCCTGGCACAGGTTGGGCAGAGAAGCTGTGGCTGCCCCTGGATCCCTGGGAGTGTCCAAGGCCAGGTTGGGCAGGGCTTGGAGCAATCTGGGCTAATGGGAGGTGTCCCTGCCCGTGGTAGAGTGGCACTGAATGGGCTTTAAGGTCCCTTCCCAACTCAAACCACTCCATGATTCAAAGGTCAAAGTTTGGTGTGTTGTCAAAACTAGTTTTGTCCCACTTTTTAGTGCTTTTTTCCTTGGCTGAAGGACCAGCCAAAGTTTAAAAACAAGTAAAAAGAAGGTTCTTCAGGAAGACTTTAAAGTATTGTTCAGTTTTTAGAAAGGTGAGACACTCCTGAGTTCAGTGGCTTGGCCAGCAAAACTGGTTTTATAAGGAAGAAAAAGGAGGCTCAGGGGGGACCTTGTGGCTCTGCAAGTCCCTGCCAGGAGGGGGGAGCCGGGGGGGGTCGGGCTCTGCTCCCAGGGAACAGGGACAGGAGCAGAGGGAACGGGCTCAGGTGGGACAGGGCAGGGGCAGGGGGGACATGGGGAGGAATTCCCTCCTGGAAAGGGTGGTCAGGCACTGGAACAGGCTGGAGTGCCCATCCCTGGAGGGGTTTCAAATCCCTGTGGATGTGGCACTTGGGGACACGGGCAGGGGTGGCCTTGGCAGTGCTGGGGATGGTTGGGCTCAGTGATCTTGGAGGGCTTTTCCAGTCTGAACGATCCCCTGATTTGAAGCAGGTCAGTGTTCTGGTAGATGCAGTGCTTTGCTCTGGGAGGTGCTGCCCGGCAGGGTCAGCAACTGCACCCTCGAGGGCAGCACTCCCAGACTGTCACTGTTTCCTTTATTCTTTCCTCAGCCAGGCTATTCCAGCTGTGCTCTTGGATAACAGGGATTTTCCTGTTAGCCCAACAGCTTTGAGAAAACGCTGACGGGCAGAAAAGAGCAGTGTAGCTGGTAGACACTGAAACAAGGGGGTGGGTTTCTTTCCACCCTTTGTCTTGTAATAAATGCTGCACATTTGGGCTTTCGTGGAGTTTTGGAATAGTGGAGGAGAAGGGGAAAACACTTTGCCTAGGACATTTCCTTTGATTTCCAGTTTTTGAAAACAGTTGAGAGGAGACAATGGGACTCATGAAGACAGAAGCTGAGACTGGAAAGGAGCAGTGGGGTTAAGGAGGGGTTTTTTGAATCATTTCTGCACAGCTGCTTTACTTCTTGGAGACTTTTTTGGATGATGCCCTTACAAAATCTTTACTGAAAACTGTTATTTGTGTCTATTCACGTTGCAAAAGGTGGGGTTGTGTCTTGGCTCTCACACCAGTGAAATGATTGTGAGCAAGACCCACCTAAAATAGAAGGGTTTAGTGCATTAGGGAAGTGCTGAAGATCAATGACTGACGAGTAGATGTAGCAGAGTTTAATTTCCCTTCCAGCACATCACCAGCTTGGCTGTTCCTTCCCTTGTGTGCTGTGCCCCAGCAGCAGTATCTGTATGTTCCTGACCCTTTGGGGCAGCTGGAGGGGTTCACTGACAGGCTCAGAATTCTGGGAGAGCTTTAAAGCCTAATTTGAAGTGCCTTGGGATGAGTTACATCACTCTCCAAGTGCAGCTCAGCATGTTTAACCCTGCACAGAGTCAGGGTGGTCGATGTGATGTGAAATCCCAGAATGGATTGGGTGGGAAGGGACCATAAAGCCCATTCAGTCCCACCCCTGCCACAGGCAGGGACACCTTCCATAGCCCAGGGTGCTCCAGCCTGGCCTTGGGCTGGCAGGGGCAGCCACAGCTTCTCTGGGAAATCCAGCCCAGCCCCTGCCCACCCTCCCAGCCAGCAATCCCTTCCCAATGTCCCAGCCAGCCCTGCCCTCTGGCACTGGGAAGCCATTCCCTGTGTCCTGGCCCTCCACGCCTTGTCCCCAGTCCCTCTCCAGCTCTCCTGGAGCCCCTTCAGGCACCAAAAGGGGCTCTCAGGTTTCCCTGGAGCCTTCTCCTCTCCAACATTCCCAGCCTGGCTCCAGAGCAGAGGACACACTTGACTTCTGTGCTGTAATTCCAGCGCAATTGGGTGCATTTTTTCTACTGTGTTTGCTCATCTGGAGCTTTTTGACAAGCACAGAGCTGGTTCCTCCCCCTGCCCGTGGCACAGGAGCCTCACCCAGGGGGAAGCTCAGGAAACCTGGTGGCTGTTCCCCAAAGTGCACCCAGCAGAGCTCCAGGTGGGCACAGACACTGCCTGCCCTGGCAGAACGAGTCCAGATAGCCTGGCCTGTCGCCCTGGGTGTGCCACAGGTGCCTTGTCTGCGCTTTCCAGAGCCGCTGTGGTGAAAGCCCTGGCTCTGAGGTGCCGTCTCTGCAGAGCTGAAGGGAGTTACAGCCCCACTGCTCCTTAGGGCATCTCCTACTGGGGTTACCCATCCCGGCCTCTGGGTCTTCCCGGGTGTCTCTGCTCCCTGTTCCCTGCAGTGAGATGGAGCTCCTGCTGTCCTGTCACTGCAGCTGCTCTCAGGTGGGGCTGGGGGTGTCCCAGGTGATCCGAACCCGCAGAGCTCTGCTGTCCTCTTGACTGAGCTCGAGTATGTCATTTTACCCTTCTTCGCCCAAATCTTCCAGCTCTTGATGCCACTCACAGTGCACAGCTGAGTTCCTGAGACCATCGTGCCGGGATGAGCGATCCACGTGCCGGGAGGTCTCCGTGCCTCCTCCTAGGGAGGGAAGCACGTGGAGAGGGCCATGAGCCACGTTTAAATCAGATTTCATCTAATGTGAAATCCCTGGAAGTGTCCAAGGCCAGGTGGGACAGGGCTTGGAGCAACCTAGGATAGTGGAAAGTGTCCCTGCCCATGGCAGGGACAGCACTGGGTGGACTTCAAGGTCCCTCCAACCCACCCCATCCTGTGACTCCCTGAAGATGGTTATATATTATTTATGGAGCACCTTGCTGTGTGTGTCACAAATAGTTCACCCTCTTTTCACACTTGAAGACCCCAAAGCGAGGTCCAGGTGTCCATCTCGTGTGTGAACATCAGTCGGGTGAGTAAATATCAGGTGTTTTCTCTTCTGGCTGCAAAACCACAGGCAGAACTTCGGGGTGGAGGCAGCAGAAGCAGCCCCAGTTCCCTCCTCCCACACCCTCCATTAGCTCGGCCTTTCCTCCAGGCTTTCCTTTTCCTCTGCATCCCACCCACGTTTGGTTCCTCAGGCTCTCTGTGCCATTAGCCCGGGGGGTTTCAGCGGAGCGCGGGGACGTTTCTTTGTCGTTACTTAGGAACTGGGGGCTCTAAATTGCTCCTTTCCATTTTCCTCCTGCCTTGCTCATTAAATCCCGTTTCCAAGCTTTTAGGAACGCTGATAAACAGGGTGACAGCTCTGAAGTTCAGCTGTGGTGACACGAGCTGCATCACGTCTTGTAAAGGGCTTGGGTTCTGTGATGACTCCCAAAGATTCCAGCTTTCCACTTCCTTGGAAATCCCTATTTTATTGCCACTGTATGGGGAAGGTAAAATGCAGAGAACCGATTGACTTGGGCAGGGACCTGAAGGAAGTTCAGCTGCCCATTGTGGGAATCCTTTCGGATTTCTGATGGGAAAATCCATTACATTCATAAAAGAAAAGCTCTAGAACTGCTCTGAGCAGTAGAATAAAAATATACCAAGTGTCCCAAAAGTTAGTGAGGTAAAAGCAACGAGCTTTTGTTCAGTGAGGTGACCTTTTAAACTTTGAGGGCGGGGGGGAGGATTATTCCAAGCATTGGAGAGCAGAGGGGCTCCAGCCCTGCAGCATCTCCGGGGCCTCCTCTGGACTCTCTCCAGCAGCTCCACGTGCTCCTGCTGTTGTTCCCAGGGCTGGAGGCAGAATTCCAGGGGGGCCTCACCTGAGGGGGCACAGGGGCACAATCCCCCCTCACTCTGCCCACGCTGTGGGCCCAGCCCAGGGCACGGGGGGTTCTGGGCTGGGTCATGTCCAGCCTCTCCCCCCAACACCCGAAATCCTTCTCCCAGGGCTGCTCTCCATCCCTTCATGCCCAGCCTGGCTGTGGCTGGAATTGCCTGACCCAGTGCAGGGCTCCCAGCTGATGCTCAGGAGGTTTGCCCAGCCACACCTCCCCACTGCAGTGCTCGAGAGCTGCTTTTGGCTGAGGAGTCCCTGGGGAAGTGTCATTTTTCTGGCAGGTGCAGAACACTTCGGAAGCTTTCTGTGTTCAGCACAGGGGCTGTGAGAGGCTTCCCCCTCCTCCTCGCGCAGGGCTTGCCAGGGAAGGTGCCGACGGATCGCTCCCCCCGGCTGCTGTGCTTTGCTGACCTGCCAAACTCTGCCTTTTCTCCAGCCTCACGTGTCGTTCCCTGATGTCGTTTAAGGACCTCACCTGCAGTCCTGAGGGAACTCTGCTTTTCTGTACCTGTTGGGGTGACAGCCACTTCTCCCTTCCCGACAGCGTCTGAGCGGCTGTAGCTCCTCGGCACCCCGGGAGCAGGGAATGCTGGAAGAGAAGGTGATCCCTTTGGAGTTCTTCCTTAAGCACATCAGCTGCTTCCACACGCATCTGCAGGTCCTGGAGAGGGAACTCAGGCTGAGTTTAGGAGGAGCAGTGATGTTTAGAGGAGATCCAAGGCTGTGGCCAAGCTGTTGTTTCAGTGTGTCCTCTCTTGTCATCCTTGACAGGACACAGGGAATGGCTTCCCAGTGCCAGAGGGCAGGGCTGGCTGGGAGATTGGGAAGGGATTGCTGGCTGGGAGGGTGGGCAGGCCCTGGCACAGGGTGCCCAGAGAAGCTGTGGCTGCCCCAGGATCCCTGGAAGTGTCCAAGGCCAGGTAGGATGGGGCTTGGAGCAACCTGGGCTGGTGGGAGGTGTCCCTGCCCATGGTAGAGTGGCACTGGATGGGCTTTAAGGTCCTTCCCACCCAACCCATTCCATGACTCTGTGATCCCTCTCTCAGCAAAATGTCCACATTTATGAGTAGATCCCTTGAATTATTCCACTCATCCTCCTGAGCCACCCATTTACCAATGACAAGCCTCTAAATTCTAAAAACCTTTAAATAATGCAGATTTCAGAAATGTATGATTTTATAAAACACTTCTTCATTTTTAAAGACAAAAATGCAGACACTTCTGGCCAGATCAAGTGACAGCTGTGTAGGATTTTTCCAAGACACGGATTCCCACTATTAGCCCCTTCTCCAGCAGAATGTGACTAATGCCGTGCCTGGTTCTGGGCATGTTAATTCCTTGAGTGCTGTTCCCATTCCCTGCTTTTTATCAGCACTGCAAATTCCAGCAGTGGCTGGGATTGTCTCCCCAACTGCTCCAGGTCTCACATGTGCCTCAGGGATGTCGACGTTCCCTCTGCCCCCGCTGACTTGGGGCAGAACGAGCCAGGTCTGCAGGAACTGACAGAATTTGAGCTCACTTTGACTCAGTCACATTCAGAACACCCAAAAATCCTCCCCTGGGCAGACTGGAGGAGCTGGGAACTTTCCCTGGAATGGTTACTCTGAGTGGCTCGAGGCTGTAGCCTCAGCACTTCTGGCTGTTTGCACCCCAGCAGTTGTGGGGTTTAGCATCTTTTCCCTAAATCCCAGGAAATCGTGCATGAACTACATGTGTTGCAGCGAAAGCCGTGGAAGGGAGGGATGAATTTAGCTTTTAGCAGCCAGTTTTTGCTTAAGGACTGAATGTGGAGCACCTGCTTGATTTCTCTAGTGATTTCTTTTCATAATTAGATGTGTGTTGGTGCACAAAGGGGGATGGTTTCACTCAGAAGAGCAGATGGAAGAACACCAGATTTGAGGGGGACCACAGGATTCGGGAAGGCTCTGGAAAAGGACACCAAGTGCTGCTGAAAGCACTGGGTGCAGAATCTTTGTTATTTAACCCTTCAGTTCTTGCTCCTCGTTTTCAGTGGGCTTGAGAGCTGGAAACGGTGTCCAATTGGAATATGTTCCAAAGGCTTTGGGTCCTGCTCTTTAATCCTTGGATATTGCTCTGTGCCAGGTGTGGGAAGAGGAATTACTTCCAGGGATGGATCCAGGGGCAGCCACAGCTTCTCTGGGCAATCCAGCCCAGCCCCTGCCCACCCTCCCAGCCAGCAATCCCTTCCCAATGTCCCAGCCAGCCCTGCCCTCTGGCACTGGGAAGCCATTCCCTGTGTCCTGGCCCTCCAGGCCCTACTAAAAGCATTGCCCACGTTCCCTGTGAGCCCTTGGAAGGACTGAGGGAAGCTCTGGGGTGCTTTTCTCACTTGCCTGGGTTGTGCAAATGGAGCAAAAGCACAAAACCAGCTTTTAAAGGGAAGGTGCTTGTCAGAGGTCTCCTGTTTGTGGCCTTGACGTTGGGAGAAGCCATCCATGGCTCGTCACTCATCCAGAGCTTGCACTTAGAATCTTAGCTGGACGTTTCTGTGCTGGCCTAAAGATTGGGAGATTCCCCATCCCTGGGAGTGTCCAAGGCGAGGCTGGACGGGGCTTGGAGCAACCTGGGCTATGGAAGGTGTCCCTGCCCATGGCAGGGGTGGCACTGGGTGGGCTTAAGGTGCCTTCCCACCCAACCCATCCCATGGTTCCGAGCTTGCTGGATTGGTGATGCTGCAGGGTTGGGGAGCACGGCTGCAGCTCAGGATTGCGTTTTCCCGATGATTAAGCCGCTCGTGTGGCATCTTCAGGGAAGGATTTGTGACTCACGAGCTCCTCAGAGCCCGGAGCTCAGCTCCTCGCCTTTCCAGCAGCGCTTTTCCACGCACGGCTCCAAGCAGTCCCACGGCACCAAACCTGCCTCGAGGCCCTTACACGCTGATCTGTGTAACTCTGCCTGCAAACACTCCCTGATTCCTCCTGGGAAGCAGCGGCTCCGATCGCTGTGACAGGGAAAACCCCCCTCAACGTGTTTTTGCTGCCTGGAAAAGCTTTTCCTGAGGAAGGACACGCTGTCCTGCGTGGGAGGGAGGGAAGGGGCTGATCACTCCTCCACTTGGCTCCCTGGCAGGGTGGGGAGCCTTTGCTCAAATAATGGTGGAGTTGGGAGAGCAGAGGCAGGGAATCCATCTCAGTTTTCCTGGGAACACCCTCTCTGGCTTTTCTTCCATGTGCTGTGCAGTTGCAAACCTGCACTTCCTGCATTTTAAACCAGAAGTCATGGAATCACAGGATGGTTTGGGTGGGAAGGACCTTAAAGCCCATCCAGTCCCACCCCTGCCACGGGCAGGGACACCTCCCAGTGTGCCAGGGTGCTCCAACCTGGCCTTGGGCACTGCCAGGGATGGATCCAGGGGCAGCCACAGCTTCTCTGGGAAATCCAGCCCAGCCCCTGCCCACCCTCCCAGCCAGCAATCCCTTCCCAATGTCCCAGCCAGCCCTGCCCTCTGGCACTGGGAAGCCATTCCCTGTGTCCTGGCCCTCCACGCCTTGTCCCCAGTCCCTCTCCAGCTCTCCTGGAGCCCCTTCAGGCACCAAAAGGGGCTCTCAGGTGTCCCTGGAGCCTTCTCTTCTCCAGGTGACCCCCCAGCTCTCCCATTCTGGCAAATCCTGAGCCACGGTTTATTTCCAGCTCAAAGCAATTGGAGTGGGAGCTCCTGGGCACAGGCACAGCTGCAGAAGTGGCACCTTTGGTGCATTCCCCGAGCTGCAGCCCCACAGGGAGGGTGTCAGGGCCGTCTGTGCCCCGTGAGCTGCTCACAGAGCCTGGTGTTTGCAGGGAACACGAGCGAGCGGAGACGGCAGCGGAGGCACGTGGAGGGCAGGAGCGGGCTCGCCTGGCTCAGGATTGGATTTTCCTTCTGCTTTTTGCTCCTCCTGGTGCTGCTGAATCATCATGTCTAGTGTTGTCATCGCTGGGGTTTATTCAAAAAAATTAGAAAGGAAAAATCCTGTGTTCCCATTGAAGTCTGCCGTAATTCCAATCCGTGCCCTGGAGCAACACACACGTTCCTCGGAGCTCTCTGTGAGGAGTGTTAGCCCATTGCAGCACGGCAGGCCATGGTTCCATCTGCAGCCTGCTGTGCCAGCCATAAACACTCCTCGTACCTTGGGTTTCCATTCTGCTTTAGTTTGCTTTTGATGAGGAGGGAACCGTAATACACACACTTTGGGCCGGGGCAGTGAAATTGTGCCCGTTCTTGGTAAGATTTTTTATCTCTGTGGAGAAAATGGGGAAATTACTGCGGGTTTGGGTGATATATTAGTTTTGTGCTTCAATGTAAATGCATGTGTGAAGTCCCCAGTGTGACAGCACAGCCCTGGCTCACTGAGAACAGGGAATCCCAGAATGATTCAAGTGGGAAGGGACCTCAAACCCATCCTGTTCCAACCCCAGGGACACCTCCCACAGCCCAGGTTGCTCCAAGCCCCGTCCAACCCAGCCTTGGACACTCCCAGGGATCCAGGGGCAGCCACAGCCTCTCTTCTTTTTAAAATGCCTGGATTGCTCAGGAAGGCAAAACCCACAGCACGTTTCCATCGGATTCATTGGGATTTTCTATCCCACTTTGTTTCCTCCTTCCCTTTCCTACCTGTGGCTGCCAGGTCTGGGCTACAACCTCCTCCAACACAACCTGCTCTCCCAGTACTCAGTGAAATATGGAGAAACCCACACTTTTTTAACCAAAGCAGAGACAAATTGCAAAGGAAGGTGTTTATGCTTGGAATTCTCCTGGAGCCACAGGGAGCCGTCCCTGTGGACCATGGCCCGGCAGGAGCAGCGGGGATTCTGCTCCGGTGCCACAGGAGCTGCAAAGCTCCAGCAGCACTCAGAGAGCTCTGTGAGCCCAAAGGGATGAGGAGTGCAGGTAAATCAATTAAACGCTCTTGGCGAGCATTAAAAGATCAAGGAGAACATTAAAATGCGTGTGAGAGACGGCAAATGAGAGTAATGAGGGATTAGTAACGACTCCCCTCCCCAAAGCAGAGCGCTCTGCCACTTCCAGAGGCAGAGGGTTTATTATTCCCAATGTGGGCTGAGCATTTGCTCCCACCCTTGGGAATGGCATCCTCGGAGGGGACACGTGAAACTCACTGCTTATGGACCGAGGACCCTAAAGGGGCATCCAAATCCAAGGAGGAAAACGTCCTTCGGGGGTACTTGGAGACAGATAAATTGATTTAGGTAGATACATATAAATATATTTATTTTTCAAGGATTCACAGAATGGCTTGGCCTGGAAGGGACCTTAAAGATCACCCAGTTCCAACCCCCATGTAATAGAGTAATATTTTATTATTAATCATAGTTAACTAGTGAGCACTGTCCTGACACATGGCTTGGGTTTCTCGGGGTGGATTTGCTTTTTGTGGAGACAGGGAGAAGACAAGTTGTCCTGCAGGAGCCACTCTGTGCTCCCAGGAGTTGGATCCCTCCCGGGGAACTGCTGGAGCCTGCCTTTAGCAGAACCAGCCCTGGCGTGGCACTGACACAAACAAGCTCCTCCAGGAGCTCCAGTGACAAACTTGTCCCAACCTCAGAGGTCACTGACACTTGGGAAGGGTTGGTAAACACCAGCCAGGCTGTCAGAGCCCCCTAGATTGTCAGGGACCCCCAGATTGTCAGAGACCCCCGACTGTCAGAGCCTCCCAGATTGTCAGAGCCAGGCTGGGAGAGCTGGGGGGTCACCTGGAGAAGAGAAGGCTCCAGGGACACCTGAGAGCCCCTTTTGGGGCCTGAAGGGGCTCCAGGAGAGCTGGAGAGGGACTGGGGACAAGGCGTGGAGGGCCAGGACACAGGGAATGGCTTCCCAGTGCCAGAGGGCAGGGCTGGCTGGGACATTGGGAAGGGATTGCTGGCTGGGAGGGTGGGCAGGGGCTGGGCTGGATTTCCCAGAGAAGCTGTGGCTGCCCCTGGATCCTTGGGAGTGTCCAAGGCCAGGCTGGAACTGGGAAGCTGGTTGGGAAATGGCTGTTCCACAGCAGGGCAGAGTTCTCCCCTGGCTCTCCGTGGTGCCAGGCACGTTGAACCCTCCCAAGGGCTCCTGCTCTGCTGGGACTGGCACGGGCTCTGCCTGCACTGGGCACTGAGTGGTTCAAGGGTCCAGATTAAGGGCTGTTAATTGCACTTGTCAAACTTGATTTCACTCAGGGCTGATTAACCTGGAGAAAGCACAAGGAACTGAGGGAGGTTGTTGGGTTTGCAGGAATTCTCCCCCTCCTGCTCCGAGATATCTGTGCTTGTTTTATTTCCCCCCCCAATAACTTTATATTAATAATATATCCTTATATAATTCAGAGTATGTGTAGTACATGTAATTCCAATATATCTCATATATAATTCAGATTTATTCAGTGCCCCGGTCTTTGCAGCTTCCTCTGGGGGAACCTTCAGGCTTATCTGAAAGCTTGGGAGCAAAGTAATGTCATTAGGATCAATGTCCAGAGGTGAAATTCCATTAATGACTCATGGGGCTCACTCCCATGATGGAATGTTTTGTCCCTAATGGCAAAAAGACATTCCCCATGTAAAAAACAAAGGCCTGAGTTGGGGTTTAGCTCTGTTCCAGTGCAGGAGGGTTGAGATAACTGGAGTTATATTGTGATTTCTGCCAGCAGTGAGTGATGGTCCCGTTGGGATCTTAAGAGCAGGGATTTGTGTAATTGCCAAGTAATGGGAAGGGCCCAATCCTCAGATAAAATCGTTTAAAATACTAAAATAAACTTCAAAATAGGGGATAAATTTCAGAGCAGTCGTGTTTACGGGGCCTGGAGGGCCAGGACACAGGGAATGGCTTCCCAGTGCCAGAGGGCAGGGCTGGCTGGGACATTGGGAAGGGATTGCTGGCTGGGAGGGTGGGCAGGGGCTGGGCTGGATTTCCCAGAGAAGCTGTGGCTGCCCCTGGATCCATCCCTGGCAGTGCCCAAGGCCAGGCTGGAGCACCCTGGCACACTGGGAGGTGTCCCTGTCCTGGCAGGGGTTCAAAGTTCTGGGTTCAGCCCCAGAGTGTGGGGGGAGCTGTGGAGGGGACTCACCGAGCCCCAGTGCCTTGAGGCTTTGCAGCTCCGTGCTTTGAGCACGGCAAAGCAAAGAGCTCAGGTGCAGGAGCTGGGATGGGACGGGATAATCTCCGTGGGATTTGGGAGCCTCCATGGCTCCTTAAGGCTTACTGAAGGCTCCGGAACTGCCGTGGGGGTTGGACATTCAGAGGAGTAAAACCTGGGGGGATTTCCCTGGAAAAAGTGCTCCAAGGGCACCCGGACCTGCAGGGCTGAGGGAGGGCAGGGGGCAAAGCCGTGGAATTTTGGGTGGATTTCAGCTCAGTGATTGTTTTTATCTGCCCCGCACGGGAACTGAACCTTTCCTCACTTACCTAGGCCTGGCTTTATGTAAATGTGTTAGCAATATAATGAGGGAAGGTGCTTCTTCTCCATAGTCCAGCTGTTCTGATCCTGCTCTTGGATCCCTGGCAGTTCTTTCTGCCCAGGAGGGACATGTGGGACAAACCAGTGCTCAGGGAACAGCTGGATTCGTGTCCACCAATCTTTAATCTCGGATTGAAGGCTTTTCCTTTTCCATTTGACACACTAGAACTTTCTTCCCATGGGAAAAAGGCAAGTCAGGCCGTACTGGGTTGTCGTTCCGTATTCCAGGGGATTTCTGATTACACCAAGGTCCACTGATTAAAGCTTTGCTCATTAACTTCATTTTCCCTCTCCGGGTGACAGCAGGAGTGGCATTCCCACACAGGGAGGTGGGATTGCCCAGCAATGCTGGAAGCTGGAGGGAGGGAATGTGCACCGGCCAACCCCATCTGTCCCCCCGAGTGCCGCCTCTGTGTCCCTGAGTTACTCCATGAGAGGCTTCATTTTCCATGGAGGAACACACGGAGATGGGAACGGGTAAGGCTTGTTAACTGGTGGCTCCGAGCACGGCAGCTGGGAAGCTTTGCCATCCCAAACACACAAGTTCTGGGCTCGGTGTTGGATCAGGGTGTGGTTTTCTGGTTCATTTTCTGGTCTTTTCCCAGCACTCTGGTTTGAGGTGTTCCCTGGGAGCTTAGNTGGCACTGGGAAGCCATTCCCTGTGTCCTGGCCCTCCACGCCTTGTCCCCAGTCCCTCTCCAGCTCTCCTGGAGCCCCTTCAGGCCCCAAAAGGGGCTCTCAGGTGTCCCTGGAGCCTTCTCTTCTCCAGGTGACCCCCCAGCTCTCCCAGCCTGGCTCCAGAGCAGAGGGGCTCCAGCCCTGGGATCTGATACAGTTCCCACATTCCTGGTATCCAGCAGCTGTTGAGGCACAGACGCCTCTGAATGCCCAGCAGTAAATTGCTGCAAAGCTGCTGGGAGAGGACAATATTTAAGCCTGACTTCTATGGGCAGATTAGGATTTGTGTTGTTTTTCTTACCAAAAAATAGTTGTAAAATGTGGAGTTATTTTCTGGGGGAGGCAGGCACATGGACAGCTTCCCAGTGCCAACACCCCCCATCCTTTCCTTGTGGAAATGACACATTTTGCTCTTTCTTGTGCTTCCTGACACCTGGGGCTTGGGTTGAGCTCAGCATGACCCGGCTCTGAGGAGCTGGGGAGTCTTTGCTGCAGGTAAAGGTGTGCTAAGAAGGTGCCTCCTCCTCCTCCAGGATCCCCCCAGTTCACCCAGGGAAGATTATTTATTTTATTCTTCAGGGATTGCTTAGAACACGTTTGAGTTCTGATAATGAGAAATCATGGAGTTCAGCTCTTCCTGGAATATCCATTAATGTTCCTGTGCTCCAGGAAGGGGACCCATTCCAGCTGGCTGGTGTCACCACAGTCCTGGTGGCTCTTTGCTCCCAAAGGATGGAGAGACGTTTCAGGCTGTTCCTCAGGGATAGGTGCTTGTCTCTCCCTGCTCCAACCAGCTTCTCTTTCCCTCACGTTGTCAGAGCAATGATATTTTGGGGTTATTTGCAGCAGGAGTGATGCTGTCCTTCAGGAATGGCAGGAATTCCTGTGGTGCTGCCTTGCCTTCTCCTTGATCCCCCCAGCTGACTTGAACTGGGTCATGGTTTTGGATGGAGATGTTTGCACATCCCCGGAGTATTTGAAGGCCTGGGAAGATCAATGTTTCAGAGAAGAAGTTTCCTCTGATGATGAAATCTGAAGCCACTTGTCTGGACTCATCCCCCTGGTTGGATGGACCCCCATGGGTTGAGCTGGAAGTTCACATTCCAGCAGTTTCATGGGATCCCAGAGATTCATACCTGCCCTGGGACAGTGGTCACACAAAGATCATCCCCTCTATGCCAGAGGGAGGAGGCTGCTCGTGGTTCTGCACCTGCTCAGACCTTTAGGAGCAGGTTTAGGAGCAGCTTTGTAGGAAAGGAGATGACATTAATAGATATTTATTAACAAACTTTTAGCTGTTAAGTAATTTGTGTCTCGTGAAACCCCTGTGCAAACAAGCATCCTTTTTTAAAGACACAAACATGATGCCTCGACCATCATATTTGAATTTGCACGTGATCCTGCCACAATTAGGGCTCCAACGTGACCCCAGGACTGCCTTGGGGCGAAGCCCAGCCTCACCCTGTGCACACCCTTTACCTGGGCTGAGCTGGCTCAGATCCTCAGCAAACAAACCCCGGGGCTGGGCCGCTGGGAGGTGAAGGGGGAAAGAAAGGGCAACGAGTGGGCAATAAAGGAGCCCTCAGGAAGTGTTTGTGGGAGCTGAGCAGGATGAGGAGCCGGCAGGAGGAGATTGGGTAGGGCTCACAGAAAAGCCTAAAGGAAGGCACCTTCTAAAGGGACTTTTTCTTACTTTTTTTTCCACTTCCTTCCCCCGTGGGCAAGAGGGTTGTTTGGCTCCGTATTGCAAAACATCTTCTCCACCAGAAAAACAAGGGAGCAGCGGGGTGGCACAGCCTGGCAGGGCTGGTTGGTGCTGCCCAGCTCACTTGGGAGGCTTGGAAAAGCAGCCGTGGGACAGCAGAGGCAGCCCCGACGTTCTCCGGGTGCTGCTGCCCCGGAGTGTGCCCCTTGGTTGGGATGTGCCTGCTGGGAGAAGGGGGGAACTGGGACTTGAGAGAACGGGACCTTGAGGACCATTTCAGAACAAGAAGTTAGCGGGGTTTAGGTTCACCTGATGGAATCGCTGGGGCTGGAAAAGCCTTCAGAGCCCACGGAGTCCAACCCTTCCTTAGCACTGCCAGGGCCACACTGCCCGTGTCCCCAAGTGCCACATCCACAGGGCTTTGAAATCCCTCCAGGGATGGGCACTCCAGCCCCTTCCAGTGCCTGACCACCCTTTCCAGGAGGGAATTCCTCCCCATGTCCCCCCTGCCCCTGCCCTGGCCCACCTGAGCCCGTTCCCTCTGCTCCTGTCCCTGTTCCCTGGGAGCAGAGCCCGACCCCCCCGGCTCCCCCCTCCTGGCAGGGACTTGCAGAGCCACAAGGTGCCCCCTGAGCCTCCTTTTCTCCAGGCTCAGCCCCCCCAGCTCCCTCAGCCCCTCCTGCTGCTCCAGCCCCTTCCCAGCCCCTTCCCTGCCCTGCCCACGCTCCAGCCTCTCCGGGTCTCTCCTGTCAGGGGGGTCTGGAGCTGCCCCAGCATTCCAGGATTTCTCCATGGATGGAGCCTGCAGTGCTGGGATTTTCCCGCAGGCTCTCGCTCCCCCTCGTGCCCGCACGGGGCTCTTGCCTGGCAGCTCCAGTTCCTCTCACTTCCCTGTTCTTCCAACATTCCAGCTCTGAGGGCCGGCTTGTTCCCATCCTTCTGTCAGTGAATCGTGCCCAGCTGTTCAGCGGGAATGGCAATCCATGGGTTTATGAGTATTCCAACAGTACTTGCTAATTCCTGTTCTCCAGGCAGGGCTTTAGTCCTGCTCAGCCTTTGGTCACTGACAACTTTTATTTACTGAGGTGTGAGCCGTTCTTTGCTCTGAAATACATTTATTTTTTAATGATAAACGTTGATTTGAGTCATGGATGTTGGAAAGCTCCATCCACAGGCAGCTAAATACTGGGGAGCAGCAGGAAGATTTTGTTTCCCTGTGTTTTCCCCGTGTCTTCACCTCTGACATGATGGGATCACGTTAAGGAAGGAGAAAACAAATCCTCGTTTCCTCATTCTGAGCTAAAACTTCCTGAAGGGCTGATCCTGTGAGAAAAAGGGACCCACGCTGGAACAGCCTGTTCCTGAGGGAATGCACCCCATGGGAGAGACCCACACTTGAGCAGTTCCTGAAGAACTGCAGCCCATGGCAAGGACTGGCACTGGAGAACTTCTTGGAGGGCTGTCCCCCCAGGAAAAGGGATCCTGGAGCAGGGGAAGGGTGTCAGAGGCACATGGGGTGGACTGACCTGGCCCCATTCCCTGTCCCCTGGGCCACTCGGGGAGGAGGGGGAGGACACGGCCTCAGGCTGTGCCAGGGCAGGGGCAGGTGGATACTGGGACAATTCCTTATGGAAAGGGCTCTCCAGCCCTGGCACAGTTGCCTGGGGCTGGGGGGAGTCCCCATCCCTGGAGGGATTTCAAATCCTTGTGGATGTGACACCTGGGGACATGGTCAGTGGTGGCCTTGGCAGTGCTGGGAGGTGGTTGGACTCGATGGTCTTAGAAGGGTTTTCCAACCATAATGATTCCATGATTCCACGTTCTGCGCTGGCACAGGGATGTGAGCGATGTGGAAAAGCTTTTGCTGGCTCTGTGGGAATGTATGTTCTGCACAGCACTGACCAGAAGCTCCTGCCAGTCTGGAAGGGTGAACTTGCCAACAGCAGGAAAACATCCCCCCAAAATATAGCGGGCTGCCAGACCTTCCTGGCAGAGAAGGGGCTTCCAAGGGGGAAAAAGGAGGGAATGCTGCAGCCCCACCTTGGCTTCGCCCGGGACAATTCCTTATGGAAAATAGCGATGAAATTCCAAAGTGGACTCAGAGGGCGGTCACGGAGGGCTCCTTAATTCCTGAGGGTGGAACTTTGAGGGTTTCAGTGAGGTTGGACGCTCAGCTCGGTGTCCAGCCCTGCGGAGCCGCGGGATTCTCCTTGTGTCCTGGTGTGGGATGCTGTGGAGCTGCTGGTTTGGACCGGGGCTGCCGCAGGAGCAGCAGATCCCTTGGCAGTGGCTCAGCCTCCAAACCCTTCCTTTCTGGCCTCTGTGCCTTCCGAGTGCTCTCAGCAGAGGGAGCTGCATCCCTCTGCATCCCTCTGCATCCCGCTTTTCCCTGGGATCGCCCGAGTGCTGAGCACTTCAACACACGTGTCTTGTTCCACGCTCCGCCACGGCATCGGGAAGTTCGGCACCGAGTTTGGAGCTGGACGCCCTTCAGCCCTCAAGGTGTCCGTGTGCAGTTTGGATTGAGCTCGCAGGAGCTTGTGGTGCTGCCGGGCCTAATCCTCGCTGCAGGAGACCTACGGGTCTGATTCCAGGTGGGATCCGCCGGGATATCGGCGATGGGTGCACATCTCCACGGCGAGGAGAGGCTGCTCTCCGCTCACGTGTTGAGCAGAGCTGAGCTCGGTGGGAAATCCCAGCTGTGAAAACGGGCTGGATCCGAGCGCTTCCCCGGAGCGGGAGTTTGGCTGGGAATGAGGAACCGAGCTGCCCTTGAAGGCTCGGCCGGCGGGGCCGGATCCTGACGGAGAGCTCAGCTGGGAGCAGCTCTGCCCCCGAAGCCCCGGGGAGCGGCTCAGGAGCAGGGGGGCTCAGCCGGCGCATCCCTCTGCGTCCCCAAAGCCACGCGGGCCGGGCGGATTGACCTCTGGAGATGTGGGACGGCAGCGCCGGCGCCTCCGCGTTCCACGTGCCCGAGTGGATGGTGAGTTGTGTGCCTGCCCCGCTCCTCAGGGCTGCCCGGCGCTGGAATTTAGCTGGAAGGAGGCTCCTCGAAGGCAGGGATTGAGGAGCAGCGTGCTTTGGCACGGGCCGCCTCCTTGGCAGAGGCAGAGGCAGAGGAATGGTCCCCCCGTCCTGCAGATCCGTTCTGTTCACTAAACTACTTCCATACAGGAATTGGGGACCAGTGAGGGAGAGGAGTGGGGGGAACCGCGGTGTGTCCCGGGAGACTTGGAATTCCAGCAGCAGCCACTTCACTTTGTGTCATCTGGGTTCTGTTGTTGGAACGAAACCTCTGAAACTTAGAGCTCCCTCGGGGCATCGTGTGCTGCTCCCTTTGGTGCTTCAGGAGCTTAGGATCCATAGCAGTAAGTGCCAGAGCACACTTTTCTCTGCTTCCCCGCTGGAAAGAATTCCCAAAGCAGCTGAAAATGGGATGACATTGCTCCAAAAACCCGGCGGTGCCTGGGAGACGGAAGGTTTTGTGTCCGGGGTTGTCCCCCGGGGGTGGGTCGGTGTCGCAGGGTCTGAAAACGCTCCTGGTGCTTCAGCAGGATGGAAGTTCCGTATCAGTGTTTGTTATCCCTTCCCAGATTTCCGCTCGCACCTCCAGCCTCTGGTTTGGAAGCTGTCCCTCTTGGGAGTTCTTCTGAAAATACTTGGATCAGTGTAATAAAAAGTTGGGCTCCTGGTGCTGCTGCGAAGGGATCTGATATTTATCTATAAATAATAACACCCTGAAATTGGGTTCCAACGTCATTATTCCCCTCTAGCACCCAGCTTTATGCACCCCGCTGTCCCTTTCTTAGGATTTATGGATTTAGTGTTGTGGAATTCCAGTTTACTGTCCTGCTTCTCGCTCAGTTTTTGTAGGGGATGGCGATTCTTTCAGCCTTCCCCAAAATCGTATCAAACTGTACCACATTTATATGGACAGTGAGGAGATTAATTCTGCCTTTCAGGGTTATCAGTGGCAAACTTTGGCAGCTTCATTTATTGTTTCAGGTGTCGATTTTTAACAGTAAAAGTGTGGCGTTCTCCTTAAAAACAAGCTCCAAACCTCTCCCTACAGACCCCTCCCCCTCTAATTTCCTCCGTTATGGGTTTGGTGCCTCTGGGATCAAAACCAAATGACAAAAACGTTATTTAAATAGATTTTTTTTTTTTTGCTTGTAGCCTTAATAATTTCCTTTTGCAGCGTGGTTTTATGATTTTACGGGTGGTTTCAAGCTGCTGTGCCATCAAATCCATCTCCAGAGGGCTCGGGGTTGTGTCCTCCAGCGATGGTTTTAATCAGGATTTTAAGTGGCCTCATTTGCATTTCCCGTGGTTTCCCGGGTCCAACGGCCACATTTCAAGAAATAATTAGCCCGAGCTTTAAAATGCTCATTATCTTTAAGGTCATTATTTCAAACAGTCTTTCAGGTCTTAATGTTCTTGCCAAGGACCTTCGTTTGCCTCAGTTCACCTCTTCTAATTAAGTATTGGAAAATACATTGTTAGGGAATCGTAATAATCCCCTTGTATGGCTTCTTGGAAAAGCAGGCTAAGGTGGGAGGTGTCCCATCCTCCAGGACTCTGAGGGGCTGGAGGTCTGGGAGCTGCAGGTCAGCTTTGGGTTTGGGCTGTGCTAAAGTCATGGAATCACAGGATCAGTTAGGCTGGAAAATCCCTCGGAGCCCATGGAGTCCAACCATCCCCAGCACGGCCAAGGCCACCACTGCCCATGTCCCCAAGTGCCACATCCACAGGGATTTCAATCCCTCCAGGGATGGGGACTCCCCCCTGCCCCGGGCAACTGTGCCAGGCCTGGGCAGCCCTTTCCATAAGGAATTGTCCCAGTATCCACCTGCCCCTCCTGAATCCCTCTGTGCCCGCAGCAGTCAGGGAAGGGCTCCTGTGGGCCATGAATTTCCCATCCCTCATCCCATGTGAGCATGGGCTCAAAGGAGGGGCAAATCCCAAATTTCCAAAGGTTTTGGGAATTCTGCAGCGTGTGGGGCGGGAACATCTTTTGCCTTTGTGTCTTGTGAAGGTTTGGGAGGCTTCAGGTTGTGTGACAGGGGGGTGGTTTCATGATCCCCAAATGTACAGCCCGACCATGGGTAGAGAATGAACGGGAGGTCGTTTGGCTTTTGCTGAAGCCTTTTTCCTTTTCCCTTTTCCCCAAGAAAGAGGTGTTTGGGAAAGTCTGTGCTCCTGGGTGCTGTGGTGGGCAGGAGCTGTAGGATCCCACGGGATGCTGGCTGGGGATGAGAGCTCCAAGTGCTGGAGGGGCCGCCCTGGCCGGCGGTGACTCGGCAGGTCTTTCCCACCTCCAGAGGGGATCCCACGTTTGTGGTTACAAAACACACCTGACCCCTCCTTGCAAGTCCAGGCAACGTGGAGAGAGCCCATTCCTTTGCTTCCTGCCTTGCTGTGGGACTGTGACCCGCAGGGCTGGGATGGGCTGAGGGACCTGCCCCACACCTGGGGCGGGAGCTTTCTCTCTTCCTTGTCCTTCCTTTGCTCCTGTTGGAACTTCCTGCGGTCGGTGTGTGTTATTTTCTTTCCCTAAGGACTTCTCCTCCCTGCTCCCACCAGTTCCAGTAGCAGGGAAGGCCCCACGTGCTCTTTAAGGTCCCTTCCCACCCAACCCATTCCATGATTCTGTGACCCAGCGCTGGACCGATGCCTGCAAGGATCGGTGATTTGAATTTCCAGCATCCTTGGAAACCCCTTTGGCCCAGGTGGGTGACTCTTCCTTCCCGTCCTTTTTGTCCCAAGTCCTGCAGGTGAAACCACCTTTCACCTGCACATTCTCAAGCTGCTTTTCCAGAAGGAAGATGCCAAAGGGTTAAGGGTGTTGGTTAGTCCAGGAGTCAGTCTCCGTGTGACCTTTTGGCTGGAGAACCTGGAATCTGAAACACTTTGAGCTCCAGCACAAGTTTTGGCTCAGGGAGCAGCGTTGTCAGGATTGCACATTAATTTAAGGCACGGGACACTGGGCAATAACTGGCCTTGGACAGTCCCTGTCTTGAGGTGACAAGTTCTGGGAGGTGGACTGGGAGAGCAGAAGCTGCAGCTGGAGCTGAGGGATCAGCACGGAGCGGGCTCGGCGTCACCGAGTGCACAGAGGTGAGCCGGCTGTGCCAGCACCTCTCCGGTTTCCCGGGGCCCAGGCAGCAGGAGATGGAGCATCTCTTGCCAGGAGTGCTGGAGGACACCAGCCTCTCCTCCACGACCAGGGGTGGGAGGGCAGCAGGAGCAGGAGGGCTGGGCTGGGAGCTGCAGGCCCCGGTGGGACATCGGGAAAGTCCTGTTGGTCCCCTCAGTTCCGCTCACAGCTGCAAAATCTCTCCTCCAACAACCTTTAAACCTCTTTATGTCAAAAAACACTTACAAAAATATGTTATCACTTGACCTCATCAATAGATGGGACGTTTTTCCACTGGGAAGAGCCTTCCCAGGAAGTTTGTGACTTTGAACTAATTCACATGGAGCTAAAGTGTCTCCCTTGGGATTGTGCAGGAAAAGGGTCATCAGTAATGACCAAAATTTACCTGGAAAACACAGCTTTGACCCTGGTGTCACTTGAGGCAAATGGTGCTGATCCCAGATTCGTATTCCCCGGCACTCCCAGGGATTCGGGGGCAGCCACAGCTTCTCTGGGCAGCATGTTGAGGTTCTTCACGGGGATCGTCCCTGATACCTTGTCAGGGACTAAAATCTTTGGGTAACAACTCCAGCCTCTCAATTGAAAGAATTGTCCTGCACTGGGTCTGCTCCATCCACAGCCCCCTTCCTCTTGCAGGAGGAGCCTGCAGGGTGGGAAGAGAACGGATGTAAGGAAAGGAATAATGGGAAAAAATGAGGATGTTGAGGCCCTGGCACAGGTTCCCAGGGAAGCTGTGGCTGCCCCTGGATCCCTGGCAGTGTCCAAGGCCAGTTGGAGCAACCTGGGAGTGGGAGATGTCCTTGTCCATGGCAGGGGGTGGCACTGGATGGGCTTTGAGGTCCCTTCCAACCCAACCATTCCATGATTCCCCAGCTCTACCAGCAAGGGGCTGCTGCAGGAGCGGTGGGATGGGTGTCGGAGCCTGGGCCCTTCCAAGGACAAACTGTGCACTTGCTGCTGGGGGGGACAGCGGGGACCCCGTAATTAAATGTAACAAATGCCTCCGTTGTTTTAGTTGCTCATTAGTTAATTTTCTTCTAATGAGTCTCCATTAACGTAACCATCTGACATTGGAGGGGAGGGAAAGGTGGGGGGGGGGAACCCAAGTTAAAAGAGCTTAATTAGCAAGTTAATTATAGGGAGCAGGGAAATGTTCTGGTTACATAAATAAGCCATTGTTATGCACACACAAGCCAGGCCACGTTCAAAACGGCCGCCGCGGGTCTGGAGCTCGGAACGCTGTAATTCCACACGGAACACAAGCAGGGCTTGTTTGCCGGGACGCCTCATTAAGTCTTGGGGTCCTTCCCTGCCAAAAGAAAAAAACAGGGAGTCTGGAAACGCCGGCCTTTCCCCTCCTCTCCCTCCTTCCCTCCCTCCCTCCCCGGCCGTGCCCCCTCCCCGCGGCTGAAACCAGAGCGGGTATAAATGGGGCGCTCGCCACCCCGCAGGGACGCGGCGCCGGCGCCGCTCAGCCCGCCATGCCCAACAAGAAGAAGTACAACGTCAACGGCGACTCGGGGCTCAAAGCCCAGGTGAGGGCTCGCTCTGGTGCCAGCACAGCGCCTTCCATTCCCGGGGCGCTTGTTCCCTCTCTTTCCTTCCTGCTTTCCTTGCCGCTCCCCCCGATGCTTGGGAAAGATCCCCGTCTCTGGAGAGCTCCCCTTCCTTTCCTCTCAGGAGCAGTTTGAGTGACAGTGTCGAGCCAAACACGTTGGGCTGGGGTTACTCTTCGGGGCACGGCGATGGAGGAGTCAGCGGGGCGGAGGGCAGGGAGGTTCTCCAGGGAAACCTTGGATGAGGAGGCTGTTTGTGCTCGGTGAAGGAGCCTAAAGTGGCTCTTTGTGGCAGAAAGCCCAGGTGGGGGTGAGACCTGGCTCATTTGAGATGTGGTGAGCACACACCTGCGCTCAGGTGTCATTAACCCTTGGAGCTCTCAGGTGAGGTTTTCCAGCTCCAAGTGGGTTTTCCTGCTGGCATTTGAAAGCGGCGGCGCCTTAGGAGCAGTCGGGCTCCTAAATCCACGGAGCTGCAGTTCCCAAAGGCTTCCCAGCTTCTCCTTGGGGCTTTAAGCTGTGCAGAGCTGGCTGTTGCCTTCAGAGGTGTTTTGGTGTGAGCTGACCGAGCTCAGACTGGAGCCACATCACAGTTCTCATGCCCCTCTTGGGTGTCCCCCGTTCCCTGGTGCGTTGTGCTGTCTGTCTGCTCGTGGGTTTGCGTGGCATTTGAGCCACCTGGTGTAGTGGAAGGTGTCCCTGCCCATGGCAGGGGGCTGGAGCCAGGTGGTCTTTAAGATCCCTTCCATCCCATGATTCCACGAAATTCCAGCATCCCTTCTTGCCTGCTCCCTCCATTGCTCGAAGGATTAAGCCAAAGGATGTTGGTCAACACAAGCCCAAAGCAGATCTGAGCCTCGACCTGGCCCCTTCCCAACATTTTCCTTTCCTGGTTCTTCCTTCAACCTCCTGGGCGTCAGTGCCTTGCTCAGCTACACCTAAACCCAGCTTGCGGTTTAAAGGGTGGAGGGCAGGGTTTATCATAAAGTCTAGTCCTAGTTCTGCTCGGTTTGGTTCAGGACCTGTTCTGCTTAGTCCTGTACCTGGGCTTGGATGTGGAAGGACTCAGAGAGCTCTGAGTTATCAATATGGACAAGTCACTTGGAGCAGTTGCATTGTCTGCCCTTGAGGGGATGATGTGGGGAAGGAAGGTGTTCATTCCCACGCGAGTTATTCCCCCTTTGCTGCACTTCCAGCCCATCTCACTGTGCCGTTTCACACCGATAACCTGCTGCTTTGGTGAAGCTGCTGAGCCATGGAGGGATTTGTTTTAGGTTAAGGGAGTGAAAAGGAAAAAAAATGAAGTTATCTGAGTCCAGCAGCTCCTCAGAGAAGGAGCACAAAGGTGTGTGTGCCGAGGCCCCGTCCCGCCGGAGCAGGGTGTTCGTGCTCCCGCTGCCTCTCCCTGTAACGGGACCGTTTCCTGCTGTTTGCTTTAAGGTTAGCAGGAAAAAACCTGCCAGGTGCTGCTGCAAATCCTTTCCCAGATTGTTTCCTCCTTTTCCAGGTTGTTCCTTCCTCTGCCATGTGTTTCCCTCCTCTCCCAGCTCCTTCCTTCCTCTCCCAGCTCCTTTCCTCCTCTCCCAGCTCCTTTCCTCCTCTCCCAGCTCCTTCCCTCCTCTCCCAGCTCCTTCCCTCCTCTCCCAGCTTCTCCCCTCCTCCCCAGCACCATGGCCTGGCTGTCCCCAGCCCAGCCCAGACATGGAGTCATGAGGGACTCTGATTTAGCCTCTTCCCTTCAATCCCTGGCCCCAAACACAGGGATGCAGCTCCGGAGCATCTCCCACCCATGTCAAGGGCAACATCAAGTGCTGCCACTGAAACCAGTGAGCTCAAATTGGGAGTTCCCGGAAGAGGATCCAATTCTGCTTAAATGACTTCTTGAAACAGCACAGACCTTCTCAGAGTGCCCAGGGGCTCATTAACAGACCCAGTTAATGGCTGTCAGTATTCTGGAGGTGTAAATGGTCAACCCTCTTGTACCAGAATGACTCAGTTCCTGCTCATAGCAAAGTCCAAGCGATTGGAAGTCGTGATTCCAATTTCCCTGAGGTTGAACAGGAATCATGGGAACATCAAGGGTTGGCTCATGAGGAGATGAGCACTGGGAGTTGAAATAGATCCTAAAACTCTGGTTCTTTGTTCCTCTTGCTGTTCTTACCAAGCAAAGGGTGGGGGAAAACAAAGCCTCGAGAAAAAGATTGCTCTACAAATACCAATGTTAAAGGTCATTCTCCTGTTAAAGGTGGGAGATTCCCTTATCCCTTCTGTCCCTGTGTGCTCGGAGCAGCTTTGTTGGCTTCAGTATCCATCCCTTGGCTTGGCCATTATCACAGACCCTGGCTGTGCTCAGGGTCTGGGGGAGCCTGGAATCTTCCCTCCTTGGTGATCGAGATGGAGGCAGGTTTTGGTTTCCCCCCTGAGCAAAAAGCCCCAGGATTTGGTGTTATATCCGTCGCCACAGCTCCGTGTGGGTGTTGCTGGGAAATCCAGCTCTCCAGCCCGGATCAGTGCTGTGGCTCACCCGGCTCATCCAGAATTTTTTGACTGGTTGGAGAAAGTTGTGCACTCTTAACTACGATATTCTTAAATACTTGTGTTCTCCCACGGCTGCAACAGCCTGGAGTGACATCTGTAATCCCTGCTGGGTCTGGAATTAAACAAAACAGGGAATTCAGCATGTCCTGCCCCCAGTAAATAACACCAACTGTGGTTCAGCCCAGCGCTGGGACGGGCTTGGTGTGTGCCCAAGGCTCTGGGGTCTCGGGGTTACTCTTCTGCCGAGTGTTTCACACCTGACCTGGCCCTGCTTTCTTTCCACAGATCCAGTTTGCCGACCAGAAGCAGGAGTTCAACAAGCGCCCGTCGAAGATCGGCCGCCGCTCCCTGTCGCGCTCCATCTCGCAGTCCTCCACGGACAGCTACAGCTCTGGTGAGGGGCAGGTCCTCCCCACGGACACCTGGATTTGTCCTCGTTCCCTCAGGGCTCTCCCACATCTGGGAGGGTCAGCCCTGTCCGAGGGAGGGCGTGGAGAGAGGGTTGTTGCTTGTTTTCTCATCACTTAATAGTTGGGTGGAAAATTGAGCTATTCTGGTGCTCTTAATGCTTCTCATCTCTCCTTCCAAGCCCCACGTGCAGCTCCTGCTGCCTCTCCTCCTCTCTTCCCCTTCCTTCCCCTCCCGGGCTCAGCAGCACAATGTTCTCCGCGTTCTGTTCATGCTTCCCTTCCTGTCACCTTCCCTTCCTGTTCTGGAACAAATCCACGTGGATCCCACTCTAGGCTTGGACTCCCCCGTTGCACATGGGGCTGGAGTCCTTGGAGGAGCAGTGGGACCTTTGTAGCCTTTCTGAAAGTGTTTTCCCTGCTGGAATCTGAGAAAGGAAATCTCTGGATGTAGGTTTTGGATACTTGGCAGGTCACAGCGAGTTTGAGGAGATTCGTGGTAGAAACTCAGGGGTTTCCTAGAACCACGGAATGGTTTGGGTTGGAAGGGGCCTCAAAGACCATCCAGCTCCAACCCCCTGCCATGGGCAGGGACACCTCCCACTACACCGTGTTGCTCCAAACCTCATCCAGCCCAGTGAGAGGTTCAAAGCTCTGGTTTAGCTCCGTTAAGTGTAAAACCCTAAGGAAACTCAGCATCCAGCTCCTGGCTGATGGTTTAGAGACGCTGCACACAGAGCTGGCTCTTCCTGAATTCCTGCATGGAAACCGTCATTTGTGCTTCTCCACTCATTTCCTGGCTCTCAGGATAATGACACAAGCTGTGTGACGAGGTTTTTGGCAGCGCAGGTTTGGGAGAGCAGAGCTGGAAGAGCCGTGTGTATCCCGTGGATCACACAGTCCCATGGCTTCACCTGCTTCCCGTGGAACAGCCGGCTGGTCTTGGTGTCCTTGCTCAACTCTTCATTGCTGTGTCATTCATGCTGCCTTGAATGCCTGGAGGAACCTCCAAAGCCTCTTCCAGAGCCTGGGGGGAGCCTCCTGAGGTTTGGGACGCCCTCGGTGACCCATCCTGCTTGCACTGACTGCGTTCCCATGGATACATTAAGAAATACTCATTCCATGTCTTCTCCAGAGGGACACCCTGTGGAACGTGAAAAACTTCCTCTCTCAGTTGCTGTAAATTCCAAGGAATGACAAACCAACAGTGCTGATCCCCCTCTTCCTGTGAAAATTCCCAGTCTCTGCCCCGGATTTGCCACGAGCTGCCAGTTTTCTGTGGATGTTCCACTTCGTCTGAAGTGACTGATTTTTCTCACTGGGGAAATGAATTGGTTTCTGCACCGTTTGGGAACGATTTATTCGCCCCAGGACGTGCCAGGGGGTGTTCTCAGGCCCTGCTGCTGCAGAGCAGGGAAGGGCACCCACCTGGGAGCTCTGCCTTGGAGTCCGGGGGCGCTGGCCTGAATTTGCCTTAAATTGCACTTGGATTTCATAAACTGTCGTTTCCTCCCTGCAAAATCCAGATAATTCTCTGCCCCAGCAAAGGGTTTGGGGATCAGCTGGTTATTGTGAGCCCAGCTTTGGACGCTCAGACACTCAGCATTGTGTGTTGTGCATCTCGGGTGGGATTGGAACAGGAATATCTGGAATTCAGGGCCCTGCCTAAGAGTTATCCGTGTGCTGTTTCATAACTTGGGGAGGGTTGTGCAGGAATGAAGGCAGGTTTGTCTTTATTTGGGCTCTAACAGGGGCAGGTTGGCCCTTATTTAATGAGCTCTGAGTGGATCCTCAGCTGGTCCTCACCTAACAAAGCTAAACTTGGCTGAGTTTAGGCTCTGACCTGGGCTTTGCCGGGTTAGGATGTGGGTGCAGGTCACTCCTTTTCTCCCAGATATTTTTCCATGGGATAACAGTCCCTGAGACCCGCTGCTGCTTTCATGTTCCCCTTGAAGTCATGGATTCATGGAATATCCTGACTTGGAAAACACCCACATGGATTGAGTCAGATAATGTGCAAATCATGGAGTCATGGAATGGTTTGGGTGGGAAGGGACCCTAAAGATCATCCCATCCCACCCGAGCCATGGGCAGGGACACCTCCCACCGGCCCAGGTTGCTCCAGGGCCCGACCATCCTGGCCTTGGACATTCCCAGGGATCTGGAGTCCCCAGCCCACCCTGGACAGAGACTCCAGTGCTTAATAGCAGTTTGTATTAAACTGCTCCTGGCTCTGCAGAGCTGCAGCCCCAGGAAGGGAGTTCTTGTGACTCGACTTTTGGGTGCTGTGAGACGGTAATTAAGAAACTGTCTAAGCATCAGCTAATTTGGTAATTCCAGATGGCAGGTGCTGGGAATCCTTTCCCTGCTGTGCTTGTTTGTCATTTTAGCGAAAAGCAAAGGCAAAATGGACTGTTATAAATTAGAATGGTGTTATATTGCACTAATAATATTTAGTTAGCACGGTTCTGTATACACTTCTGTAAATTCTCTGTGTTTAACACTAAAGAACCCTCTGCACGTGAAAATCGGGCTATTCTAGGTTGGGGGTTTTGTCCCAAGATTTACTCTCAGCCCCAGGACCAAACGTGGCTGGTTTGAAAGAACCCTGTGCCCACGTTAACTGTCTTCCAGGAAATAAAGGCCCCGTAAGTAAGGAGTCCTTCCTCCTGCCGTCCCTGGTCCCCCGGAGGCTGGGTCTGTGTAGGGTGCTCTCTTGTCACTAGTCCGGGCTGCCGCTCCTGCAGGGTCCTGCTCCCAAACTTGGGGCTCCAGCGGGTGCTTTGCAGGGTTGGATTTGCCTTTCACACCTCGCCGGGGCCGGAGCCTCGGGCGAGGAATTCCAGCAATGCCTAATTCCCTGCCTAAGCGGATTGGGATCCGGGGCGCTCGGGGGGCCTGGCACCCCGACAGCGCCCGCGCCGGGCTGTTTCCTTGGCATCATCCAAGAGCCTCCCGCGAGCCACAGGGGAAAGCGGTCACCTTCTCGGGTCCTGCACGAAAGATGAACCCGTGGCCGGGTTGGGGTGGGGGGCTCGAGTCCTTGTTTCGGGGTTTTGGTGTGGAAAGGCCACCAGAGCCGTTCTGGGTAGAGGGAGGTTCCCTTTGCTCCAAGCTCTCCGAAGGGGCTGTGGGAATCCGTCATCACGTGAGGTCTGGGTGCCGCTGGAAAGCTGTCCGGGAGCACTGGTGGCTGGTGGAGACCACGGGTTCTGCCATCTTCCCAGGACACTCTGTAAGAGCCCCTCAGCATTCCTAGTTGGGGTAGAAATTTGGGATCTCTACTGACCACAGGGTAGAGCTGCTCCCTTGGGTTGTAGAGCGTTTCCTCCTGGAGACTGTGCCTGTGGTGCTGGGGAGGAAAGAGAGCTCGGCATGGCGTGGGATGTCCATCAGACACTGGCCAACTCCACCAAGGCTGTCATGGATAGGAGATCCTCTTCTGGAACAGATCATTTGATGCCATGGATGGGGCTGTTCCACCCCGGAGATTCTCTTCTGAAACATATAGTTCGATACCAGGTCTCGGGTTCATTTTGCAAGTTCCACACAATCTGAGGAGTAAAAACTTGGCGTGAAACTCCCCGGCCCTTTAATGAGGAGTGAGGGAACGAGCCATGAGGCCTCTGGGCCTTGGGTGCTGGGAAGGTCCTCTGGGAAGGGAAGAGCAGCAACGATTTCTGGTTCATCATGTTGCTTTGGCTGCTGGTGCCAGTCCTAGAGGATGAAGGAGGTTTGGTTTCCCACAGCAGGGGCATATTCCAGAGGAAAACATGGCACGAATGATCACAGCTGGTCCAAAGTGGGAGCAGAAGTGGTGGTTGGTCGATCGTGACTCAGAGTGAAAATGGATGTGATTTTATATAACTACATGTGATTTTGGCACTCCAAGTAAACGGAAATGGGGATTTCTAACTCCACGAAGGGCTTTTCCAGACATCTCTGTGTGTCTGCCACGGGCCAGTTCCATAACCAGAAGTTTGGAGGGCGTTGATGGGAAGCAAAGACACTTAATTGACAACAGCTGTAATTAACTCAGCACCTCCACGGCCATCCTAAAGCAGAAGCATCACCTGCTCCCGTGGGACCGTGTGTTTGCTGTCCCTCCGCGCAGGCTCAGGTTGGGAAGAGGGGTGGGAGAAGCTGACTGGGGAGATGGTCATTGCAGGAGAAGGGGAGGTCCCAGCCGAGGCCTGAGGGAGCTGGTGATGGAGAAACACATCCATGGCCACGTCCAGCGGGTCACCTGCGGGAGCTTTGGCTTTAGGGGGTGTCTCGTGGTGCGTCTGACCTCCTTTCCCTCCTCCAGCTGCGTCCTACACAGACAGCTCTGACGATGAGACCTCTCCCCGGGACAAGCAGCAGAAGAATTCCAAAGGCAGCAGCGATTTCTGCGTGAAGAACATCAAACAGGCCGAGTTCGGGCGCCGGGAGATCGAAATCGCTGAGCAAGGTAAATGGGGCACCTTCCTCAAGCTGCACCTCGTCCTGGGTTCTTCTGTGGGGTCCCTCCTGCTCCCAGATCCTCTGCAGAGGGTCCGTGTGTCGGTGGTGTCTTCATACCTGTTAGAAACGGGAAAACTTACGGGATCACCCGGGATGGGGAAGGAGTTGAAGGGTTGCGCCGTGGGGCTCCGACCAACTGGCTGCTGCAGGGCTGTTCTGTGGGCAGAAGGACTTTGTTCAAGCAGTACAAAAGATGAAATCCATCCAAATTAGGCAGCTTTGCCTCGGCTTGGTTACCTCCAAAGACCTCTGGCGAAGGCCAGGCAGCGTTGAGGAAGCTGGAGGGACATGGGAGAGCTGGCGCAGAGCAGCAGGGCCCAAGTTCTCCTCAGTCTGAAGCACATTTTCCTCCAGCCTCCCCGGGGAACTCGCACGTGGAAGTTTGGGCACGTGATGGCCCTACATCCCAAACAGGAGGGAAAAAATCCAGAGGGATTTTGGGTCCTTTTGACTTATTTGGGGCTTGCTCCCAAGGCTTTGGCTCTTGTGGCAGCTGGCACCGCTGTGCAGAGCCGTGGCAATACCAGGCAGCGGGGCAAGAGGTGGCGCTGGCTCTTTGTCCTTGTCCTCGTCCCTCTTCCCACGGCGTTCACGGAGGTTCTTTCCCTTTTCCCTGCAGAAATGCCCGCGCTGATGGCTTTGAGGAAGAGAGCTCAGGGCGAGAAGCCGCTGGCCGGGGCCAAGATCGTGGGCTGCACACACATCACAGCCCAGACAGCCGTAAGGCCCGGCCTAAACCCCCCCGTTCCCTAAGGCACACCGCGAGGGGCTCGGGTAGCCATGGCCAGCTGGGGTCTCCCTCCAAACACCAGGCAGGAGCGATTTCTCCAGGCTGGATCTGGGACTCTGGGGAGTGAAATCTGCGTCTTTGTATAAAAAAAATCCCCTTTGGAGTTCTTATTTGTGTCAGCCTTTTCAAATGTTCTCAAAAATGGTTGCACTGCACAATCCTTTTCTGTGCAACTTTCTAATGACCCCGATGCTGCTTCGAACCGACCTCAGAGGGCCTGGAGGGTGATTCACTCCTGGAATGGTTTGGGTTGGAAGGGACTTTAAAGACCCTCCGGTTCCAACCTCCCTACCGTGGGCAGGGACACCTCCCACTAGACCACGTTACTCAAAGCCTGCTCCAACCTGGCCTTGAACCTTAAAACCACCTTCAGAGGCCCCCAAAAATCTTAAAATCCTGGAATGGTTTGGGTGAGAAGGGACCTTAAAGCCCATCCAGTCCCACCCCTTTGTGTAGGCAGGGACACCTTGCACTAGCCCAGGGTACTCTGAGCCCCGTCCAACCTGGCCTTGAACCTTGAAACCAACTTCAGAGACCTCCTCAAAGCTTTAGACCAATTTCAGAGCCCCCCCAAAATCATAAAATCATGGAATGGTTTGGATTGGAAGGGACCTTGAAGATGACCCAGTTCCAACCCCCCACCATGGGCAGGGTCACTTTCCAACCTGGCATTGAAGCTTAAAACCAGCTCCAGAGACCCCCCAGAAGCTCTCCCATAAACAGCAGATAGGAGTCCCCGTGGTGTGTTGCTCCTTGGGTTGACGTTCCCGGTGTTCCTTGGGTTGCAGGTGCTGATGGAGACTCTGGGGGCGCTGGGTGCCCAGTGCCGATGGGCCGCCTGCAACATCTACTCCACCCTCAACGAAGTGGCTGCTGCCCTGGCCGAGAGCGGTACGAAATGTCCCCCCCCGTGTTCCTCCTGGCTCGTGGGGAGATCTCCTCCCATGTGTCTCGGTTTCCACCCCTCAGAGGTGGTTTTTGACTTGGAACAAACCGATCCGAGGTGGCAGCACAGGGTCAATCCCTTCGGGTGCTCCGAGGACCTCGGGGTGGTTTGAATCTGGAGTGGAAAGGGACGTGGCACAAGGTGGTGTTCATGGGCTGGACGGTGATGTGAGGCTGGGAGGTGTTTTGTGAGGAGAATCAAAACTACATTTGATTGAAATGCTCTAAATTTGAGTCAGAATTTGGGCTAAAAGGGGGAGGAGTCATTTGTAAAACAGAAGCTGAGTGTGTTGGTGCTCACCGGGGAGGTTGAGATCAGATTTTACCT
>VWZF01006741.1:11820-23864 GCA_013396755.1 Sclerurus mexicanus | reverse complement strand
CAGGGTTTTACCTGGGTAAGGTCAGGGTTTTACCTGGGTAAGGTCAGGGTTTTACCTGGGTAATGCCAGGGTTTTACCTGGGTAAGGCCAGGGTTTTATCTGGGTAAGGCCAGGGTTTTACCTGGGTAAGGTCAGGGTTTTATCTGGCCAAGGCCTGGGATTTTACCTGGGTAAGGTCAGGTTTCTTACCTGGATGAGGTCAGGGTTTTACCTGGCCAAGGCCTGGGATTTTACCTGGGTGAGGTGAGGGTTTTACCTCGGTGAGGTGAGGGTTTTACCTGGGTGAGGCCAAGAGTTTGGCCATGAGACCTGGAAGGCCCAGAAGAAGCCAAACCCACCATCTGGCCTGTTAATGGGTCTCACTCCCTGAAGCTCAATAAGAATTACTCATGAGTCAGAATATATTCCAATTAATTAATTAATTAGTGACTAACATGCCTATCAAGCAGGTAGGACACCTAATTTTCAGGGAAATCTTGATTTTGGAAGTAAATATTATCCCTGAGAGCATGTTGGCCGCTGGGCTGGTGGCTCCAGCTCTTCCCTGAGGGAGAGGAAGAAGTGAGGAAGGCTAAAGCCAACAACCAGTGCTGCCTTCAGGGTGTGAGTTCAACGTCTGTCTCCAGGGCTTCTCCTGGAAGGGAGACGTTGAAAGCTGGGCCTGGAGGTGTTGAAAGCTCAGCCAGGAGATGCTGATCCCGCGGGATGTCCAAGGCTGTGTTAGCACATCTCCCTCTCCGTGCCAGGGTTCCCCGTCTTCGCCTGGAAGGGAGAATCTGAAGATGATTTCTGGTGGTGCATCGATCGCTGTGTCAACGTGGAGGGCTGGCAGCCCAACATGGTGAGTGGGGCCCTGGGGGACTGCCAGGGCAGCCCAGCTCTTGTTGGCACAGCCCTGGTGTGGGTAAGGGTGAAAGGACCCTGTTTATAAATGTGTTTATATATATATATATGTAGGGTTTATTTGGGGACAGTTTGGTTGCTGTGGAAAGCAGATTTAGAGCTGCTGTGGTTATTGTCTATAGGAAGAGCAGGGGCAGGAACTGGGGACCAGGGACAGCACCCAGGGAATGGCTGGAGCTGTGTCAGGGCAGGGTCAGGTGGGATCTCAGGAGAAGGTTTTTCCCCCAGAGGGTGGTGGGCACTGCCCAGGCTCCCCAGGGCAGTGGGCACGGCCCCGAGGCTGCCAGAGCTCCAGGAGGGTTTGGATGATGCTCTGGGGCACAGGGGGTGACTCCTGGGGATGGTTGTCTGCAGGGCTGAGAGCTGGACTCCTTGACTCTTGTTGGTCCTTCAAACTCAGCACATTGTGTGATTCTGTGATCTAAAAGCGTAAAAATAACACTTTGGAAAATGTGTAAGGGGAAAGAAAGAAGGAGAAAGAAAGGACCGGAGTAGAAAGGTGTGTGGTCACCCCCTGGCTCCAGCAACGAGACTTGATTGTTGCAGTCGTGGTGCCCCTCGGTCCAAGTGATGGTCATGGTGTTGATCTGTCAGGGCTGGGGAAGCCCCCCAGACACAAAGCTCGGGGCAGTTTTCCTCTGTCTGCTGTAACCCCGGGGTCACAGGGCACTTTGGGGTCTCTGCCGGGTCGTGACCCCTCTGAGACACGACCCTGCCTCTCCTGTCAGGTGGCCGAGCCAATTACTGCCCATGGGAAGGGATGGAAACCTTCAGGCCACACGGGAACCTTCAGGGACCTCCCCAGAGGGGAGTTTTCACTCCTGCAGAGGAGGAAGAAGAGGAGGAGGAGGAGGCAGGTTTAGTGCCACTCAGTGTTGTGTCGTTTAGACCTGGCTTAGCCCTTAAGGCTCCGTGCCAACAACCCCTTCCCTTCCCTTCCCTTCCAAGCGCTTCGCAGCGCCCTGTATCCCGTGAGGAGTGACCCCTTCCCACTCCCACGGCTCTGCAGTCAGGAGGAGGGGGCTCTCAGGGCTCTCCAGGCAAGGTTCTGCCGAGCTGCTCTCCCAAGCACCACAGCTGCCTCAGGGCAGAGCTTTCGGGGTGCTTAGTTGGCTTCCAGAGGGTCTCGCTGGGGTTTAAACCCAGCTCATTTAGTCACCCACTGAAAACGGCTCAGAGGCAGCTGAGAAGAGGGTTCACCCATGTCACCGTCACCCACTGACCTTGGCTTGGGGGGCTTTTCCTTGCTGAAGCAAAGCCCCCGTCCCAGAAGGGAGCTCAGACTTTTAGGTGAGCTCCACGCTCTGAGCTGCTCTCGCTGGATGAACACAAACCCCCAGGTAACCCAACTCCGCTCCTCGCTGCTCGTCCTGCCCTTGTTTCCAGGGAGAGCAGAGAACCTGCAGCTGCGTGAGTGGAACAACTCTGAGCTGTCAGATGTGCTGTTTGCATCGTGTTTCCCAAAGCTCCTGAGCCCTGGAGCTCGTGACCTGAATTAGAAGCAGACAAAGGCCGAAGAGAAATGTGCGTCGGGGTTGGTTTTTTGCCGATACCTGCTCGTTTGAGGAGGAGCTCTGTCCCTTCCAGTCAAACCTGGTCGTGTCCCCGCTGTCACCTTTAAAAAGAATTGGGAATGTCAGAAAAATCCACCCCCAAGCTGCGAGTCGCGGTCTAGACAGCCTTGGAGGAATAATTTGCCACCCCAAACGTCACTATTTGAACAAGTTGATGTTCCAGAAAATGCCTGTTTTGCTCTCCTGGGATCTCTGCAGCCCCTTTTCCCTCCAGCCATCAGAACTGTTCTCAGAGCAGCTTCTGGAGCACAGGGAGAGCTCGGGGGGCACCAGGTGCCTCGGATCTATTTCCAGAGATGTGCACGCTGGATTTTGGAGATCCTTGTTTTTAGAGACAAGGAATAGGGTGCTGGAGACAAGGGGAAGAGCAGGTGTGAGAAGGAACTTGGGGTGATGGAATGGTTTGGGTGGGACGGGACATTAAAGCCCATCCATTCCTATCGCCTGCCACAGGCAGGGACACCTCCCACTGTCCCAGCTTGCTCCAGCCTGGCCTTGGGCACTCCCAGGGATCCAGGGGCAGCCACAGCTTCTCTGCCAGGTCCTGCCCACCCGACTGTGACCCTCAGGGAGCCTCCTGGGAATCCCAGACCTTCAGAGTGGGGCTCTGTCTGGATGGAAATGGCTCGGAGAGGGTTTTTCCCTGCCAAACAGGGGCTGTGCGGTGCTGGGAGGTTGGATCCCCCATCCAGGGCCACGCTGCCCCTGGGGGAGTTCGGTGCCACCTCCCTGGCTTCTCCCCCCTCGTTTTTGGCAGCAGGTTGTTTGCTGAGCTAATCCTGGACAGTTTTCATCCGCTTGGTCTCGGCAGGGTCGGCCACGTGCCGTGCTTTGGGAAGCTGGGAAGGGAAGAGGGTGAGTCGTGGTGGTGACGGGGTCTTAGGTGGGTTGAAGAGGTGCTAAAGTGGCACCTGGAGTTTCTTTCCTGGAAGAGCCAGAGATTTTCTGCTGGAGAGAACATGGGATGGAAGGGCTGAGGGAGGGAGAGGGAGCAGCAGTGGGAATTTGGTTGGAGGGAGAAGCACCTACCGAGGCTCCCCCCTGGAAGAGCTGCTTTTCTGCAGGAAAAAGTATCTGCCTGTCAAATAAAGGCTTCTTTTTTCCCTAAAAAACTGCCTGGAAGAATGAGAATGAGGGCAACCAACCTGCAAAAAGCTGGGAAAACTGCAGGAATACGGGGCTCTGCTCTCGGATGTTGGGGGCTGCCACCCAAAGGGGACCTTCCATCCCAAACCCGTGCCCCCATGGATTCAGTTTGTGGGTTTACAGCCCCAGCTCTCCCAGGAAACTTCCAAACCCCAGAATTCTCTGCTGGAAGGGGATTATTTGCCTGTTAAATGGGGATTAGTGAAATGGAGCCGTCCTGGGGGCCAGGCTGCTGAATTCCTACCCAGGAGAGCTCCCTCCCACTTAACCCTCACCTGCCTCTGCTTCCCTGGGGCTGGAACGTGGAGCTGGGAATTCCCTGGAGACCCAGGAATTGCGGGGTGTCCGGCAGGACACCGTGTGCTTCCCAGGCTGCACATCATGGAACAGCCAGCAGCTCAGAGAGAAGAGGGCTGGAAAAACACACAGCATTTCCAGGACCTCTCTGCCCTTGGATGCCCCTGTGGTGGCTCCGGGAAACCACCACGTTGTGCTGGGACAGAGCTCAGGGGTGTCACCTTTGGGCCCAGATGTGGTTTCTGCCACGTGTGGGAGAGCTCATTTCTCCTGGGAAAGCTCCAGGCGTGTGGCAGAGGGTCCTGGCCGAGCTCCACGACGGCCGGCCAGCGCAGGTGCCTCTGCCCGGGTTTGGCACGGGCAGTTCAGGACACCCCTGGGCCACTCCGGGAGGTGGAGGAGGATAAGGGCTGGCCTGGAAGTTGGGCCGCTCCAGGAGTGGATAAGGGCTGGAGGGCAGTTGGAGGTGTTGAACGTTGGTGTAGGGAACGTGCAAGGGGGAGGAGGAGGAGGATGATGCAGTGAGAGGTCTTTGCCCTTGGTGTAGGGAACAGGGAAAGAGGAGCAGGAGGATGACGGCGAGGATGATAACGATGACCAGGCAGTCAGAATTCCTTGGTGTTGGTGCAAAGAGGAGGATGGTCATGGTGGCAAGGATGGTGATGATGATGGTGATGGTGATGGTGACAACGATGATGATGGTGCAGTGAGAAGCCTTTGAGATCCATGTATGGAATATGCAAGGAGCAGGAGGGTGATGGTGAGGCACTCAGAATTCTTTGGTGTTGGAGCAGGGAATATGCAAACAGGAGGAGGAGGAGGAGGAGGGTGATGACCATGCTCTGGGGCGATGAGCTCTCAGCCAGCCTGGCCAGCACAGGCTGTTGGCCCTTCACCTGCCCTCACTGAGATCTGCTCCCTGTTTTCTCCCAAATCCAAGTCTAACGGGGACTGTCACCCTTCCCCCTTTCCTGGGCACTGTTTAGGCCACCAGGGTCCACCTGGGGGGCTGGAGGACTTGGGAAAATGCACGTTTGGGTGATTTTGGTTTTCTTGTGTCTTTTCTTCTTTCTGTTACCCCAGGGGGTCCCTCTTAGGGCTCAGCCCCTCCTTGGGTGCCATTCCAGGTGTGCTTCCACATCCTGGAGAGCACCTGTGCACGTTCTCCCAGCAGAGGAGCTCTTGGACTTGTCTTTTCGCTGCAATTTTTAGTTTTCTGGGGTCGAGTTGTTTTCATGTCTGTCCCTTCCGAGGCACTTTTCCAGAGGGCATCTCGACTTGGCTCATCTGCAGTGTTTTATTGAGGCAGTGAGTCTCTGGCTTTCTCCAGCAGCCCGGGATGTGTCCTGAGGAGGGAACGGGTGGCTTGGGAGACGCAGGGTCTGATGGAGAAGGGTTTTGTGCTGCCGAGTCTGAGGTTCAAAGCCGGATGAAAAGGGCAGGGACCCAAAGTCCAGGTGTGGAGGGGGTTCTGTGTGTCATTGTGGTGGTTTGTGGTGCAGGTACAGTATAATTGGCATCAGTGGCTCTGTGCCATCCCCCCCTTTCTCTGGCCTCCTCCTTCTCCTTCATCGTCCTCCATCCTTCTCCTCTCTGACCGTCATCCTCCTCCCTCCTCTGCCTCTTCCACTCCTATTCTCCTCCATCCTCCTTTTTCACCTTCCTCCTCCTCCACCCTCCTGCATCCCCTTCCTCCATCCTCCACCTCCTCCATACTCCTCTTTCTCCACCTCCTTTTACATCCTCCTCTTCCTCCATCCTCTTCCTCCACCCTCCTCCTTTTACATCCTCCTCTTCCTCCATCCTCTTCCTCCACCCTCCTCCTTTTACATCCTCCTCTTCCTCCATCCTCTTTCTCCTCCCCCTCCTCCATCAGCAGTCACGTTAGAAAAGGTGACCCCTCTGTACAGTGAAAGATTTGGTCCTGGCAGACGGGAGAGAGGCTCTTCCACAGCCATTTTCCATATTTCCCAGCTCTCATTAACAACACCAGAGTTTGCCACGTGTGGCTGACTCCTTGTCCTTCCAGGATATTGCTGAGGAGGCCTCATTCCCGCTCGGAATGCTCAGCCAGAGTGTTCCCACCTGACCCACAGGGTGGGGTTTGAGGAGCCAGAGGCTGAGCCTGTGATTTGTGCCCTGTGCCTTTCTGGGCTCTGGAGGCCTCAGCAGACCCTCTGAGCACTGACTGTGGTTGTTCCCCTCCCAGATCCTGGATGATGGAGGAGATCTCACCCACTGGATCTACAAGAAATATCCCAACATGTTCAAGAAGATCAAGGGGATTGTGGAGGAGAGCGTGACTGGAGTCCACAGGTAAGGCACGGCTGGGCTGGCAGCAGGGAGAGGGTGGGGTAGGAACACCTGAGGGCTTGTTTTCCTCCTGGGAAGCAGGAGGAATGGTTCTCAGCTCAACCTGGAGATGGAAGAGGAAGGGCTGAGGGCGCTGGGCAAGAAGGGGTGGGCTGAGGAGAAAGTCAAAGGCGTGGTCCTAAACTGAATCTATGGGAAGATTGGGGAAGAGGAACCAGGTCTCCAGTTGGGGTGGGGTCCCAGGAACCTCCAGAACCTCAGAGATGGCTCAGGGAAATCCATCAGTCCATGGCAGGGGCAGGGTGTGATGGGAGAAGTGGCTCCCAGAGGGTCAGGGGTGCTTTTCCAGGGGAGCTGATCCTGTCACAGGGACCAGAAAACAGGGAACTGGGGAGGAGAGCAGCGGGCTCTGCTTTTTGCCCTGTTCTTGCAGGGAGAAAGGTTTGGCTGCAGCTCTTGGAGCTCTCCAGGGTTTGGGCAGAGCTTCAGGGAATGAAATACTGCAACAGGGAAGTGGATTCAGGTCTGCAAAGCCAGTGGGGTCAGGAAAAGGACTGCTGGTATTTTTGGCATCTGGAATCATTCCCAATATGGGCAAAAAGAGATTCCCAGGCATGTTCTTCTTCCCAAGGACCGGAGCGGGGAGATTTTCAGATTCTCCTTGTAGCCCCAGTGAAGTGTTTGGATTCATTTTTAGTGGTTCTGCTGCTGCTGCTGGGAATGAAATCTGTGCTTGGAATTAGGAGAGCAGGTTGATGTTGGAGAGCTGGGGGGGTCACCTGGAGAAGAGAAGGCTCCAGGGACACCTGAGAGCCCCTTTTGGGGCCTGAAGGGGCTCCAGGAGAGCTGGAGAGGGACTGGGGACAAGGCGTGGAGGGCCAGGACACAGGGAATGGCTTCCCAGTGCCAGAGGGCAGGGCTGGCTGGGACATTGGGAAGGGATTGCTGGCTGGGAGGGTGGGCAGGGGCTGGGCTGGATTTCCCAGAGAAGCTGTGGCTGCCCCTGGATCCCTGGCAGTGTCCAAGGCCAGGCTGGAGCACCCTGGGCTATGGAAGGTGTCCCTGCCCGTGGCAGGGGTGGAATGAGTTGACCTTTAAGGTCCTTTCCCACCCCATCCCAACAGCAGAGCGTATGGAATTGTTCTCCCACGGATGACCTGCTTTCCCCTCTCCCCACCAGGCTGTACCAGCTGTCCAAGGCAGGCAAGCTCTGTGTGCCAGCCATGAACGTCAATGACTCCGTCACGAAGCAGAAGTTTGACAACCTGTACTGCTGCCGGGAGTCCATCCTGGACGGGTACGTGCCCGGGCACTGCCCGCTGCCGCTCGGCTCCTTCCGGCTCAGCTGATGTGTCGGGGGCAAAAAGACCCTTCTGACCCGTGCCCCTCTTCAGAGTCCCTCACCTGCAGCTCCTTCCTGTGCCCCGTGCCTTTGTGGGTCGGGATAAAAGCTGGCTGAGTCCATCGTGGGAGTCAAAGGGCGGCTTTGTCGCAACCTGCTTTGATTCCTGGTTTCCCTTTTGTTATCCTCAGGGATTCTCTTGTGCTCTCTCCATCTCTTTATTTCCTTTGTTTTGGTGGAATGGGGCGTCTGTGTCCTTGCCTCCTCCACCACCAAATTTTGCTGGAGCCAGGTGAGGTCAGGACATGTTTTGTTCCTGCAGCTCAGCTGTGACATATTCCATTGACAGCCCGTGAAGCTCCAACATGGAGCAGTTACTGTTTTCCAAGGCCCTGGAAGCAATAACGGGAAAAATGAGGGTGGTAAAACACGGGCACAGGTTGGGCAGAGAAGCTGTGGCTGCCCCTGGATCCCTGGCAGTGTCCAAGGCCAGGTTGGATGGAGCTTGGAGCACCCTGGGCTGGTGGGAGGTGTCCCTGCCCATGGCAGGGGGTGGAACAGGACGGGCTTTGAGGTCCTTTCCAACCTAAACCATCCTGGGATTCTGTGGAAGCGCCTTGAGGGGTAAGTTGGGATTCAGGTTAAGTCTGGCCCAGGCATCTAAAACTGGGTCAAGTGACACGTGAGCAGAGGTGCAGTTCAGTGTGCTGTGGGTTTTATCCAAATTCTCTTGGAAAAGTAAGGGAATTTCACCTTCCCTGCACTGCTAACCTATTTACTCCTGTGCTAAAAATAGCCTGGAATGTAGGACACTCTTAGGGAGAAACCAGAAGGGAAGGGAGTGGAAGGGGGAGCTTGGTTTGTGGGAAGCACTGGGATTCTGGCAAGGAGCTCGCCCTTCCCTGCTGCCTCGCTGGTTCTCGGGGGGGGCTGTTTTGAGTGAAAAAAGGAAGGAAAAAGTATTTCTGGTGAAGATTTTTGGGTTTTCTGGAGTAGCAAAACAAAGGGTCAATAAATAACAAGCTACACAAAAGGGCTCCGGCCCCAATTCTGTCCTGCTTGTTGTGTCTCACTGGTGACCCCCCTCACCAAAGGAGAAGGTGGGTTTTTAGGTGGGTGTTGGTTCTTCTCTGCCCCCAGAGCCCTCAGGGATCCAGGGCCCGGCCGTGTGTCCTCCAGGGGGAGCAGCAGCACCCCGGGATCAGCTCCCACTGCTGGTTCTGACTGGGCTGCTTCTGACTGGGCTGGTTCTGACTGGGCTTTCCTCTCCCCCAGCCTCAAGAGGACCACGGACATGATGTTCGGGGGCAAGCAGGTGGTGGTCTGTGGCTACGGAGAGGTAAGGGCTGCTGGGCTCCAGGGGGACCAGGCTCCAGGGGCACCAGGTGTTCCACAGGGGGACCAGGTGCTCTCCAGGGGCACCAGGTGTTCTCCAGGGGCACCAGGTGTTCTCCAGAGCACCAGGTGTTCTCCAGGGCACCAGGTGTTCTTTAGGGAACGAGGTGCTCTCCAGGGCACCAGGTGCTCTCCAGGGGCACCAGGTGTTCCACAGAGGCACCAGATGCTCTTTAGGGAACCAGGTACTCTCCAGGGGACCAGGTGTTCTTTAGGGGCACCAGGTGCTCTCCAGGAGGAGCAGCAGGTCCTTGTCCCACGTGCATTTCCCATCCCAGGGCTTTGTCTGCACGGGCACCTCCAGCCCTGGCCAGAAGCTGGGGGGTTCTGCAGTGCCAGTGTGTTCCTTTATTCCTGAAGAGGCCCCAAAGGTGGATGTGGGCAGACAGGAGCGGTGAATTCCTGGATATCTGACTGGGAATCCTGGCACATCCAGGGGTGTCCAGCACTCGTGGCTGGGTCTCTTGTTGTGTGTTCTGTCTCAGGGGCTGTTGGAGGCCTCGGAGGGGCTGCAGTGCTGGGCAGCACACACTGCAGGGGCAGGGGAGAGCACTTCCCTGTGTCTGCCTCCCGGGAACACAGAATTGGCACCAGTTTGTATGTAAAAATACAGGTAGCCTTGTGCAGAAATAGCGATACAATTTGTATAAATGCACCTATAGTTTTTATGTATTTCTACAAATGTGTACGTAGAACATGTCTATAAATTGACATATAAACATTCTATAAGCTTGTGTATAAAGATAGATAAAATTTATGAGTTTGTGTAGGAATACATGTAAAATTTATGTAAATCTATATAAAAATATAGATTAAAATTGAATTAATTTGTCTCTGAAATATACACAATTTATATACATTTGTATATAAATATATAAATTCGTATTAACTTACATATAAATATAAAATCCATATCAATATAAAATTACATAAATACGTCGATGTTTATATTATTTATATATTTATCCATAAATTATATAAACATGTCCGTTTCCTCTGGACAGGATCTCCTCATTCCCATCCCTGTGCCTTCCCTTCCCATCTCCGGGGCTGTTCCCCTGCCCGGTCCCTCTCCAGTTCCCCCCAGTGCCCTCGGGGGGCTCTGCTGGGACCCTTTGCCCCCCTGGCCCGGCGTGCCCTGCCCTGTGTGGGGGTTAAAGCTCCTCGGTGCTCCCGGGTTTGTGACCTCCGGGCTGGGGATGCTCCGGAGGCTCTGGAGTGTTGTGGACACCGGGACTGGGTGCCTCTCCCCGAAGCTGGGCCAGTCTCTGGTGACGCGGCTGCGGGAATTCCACACACCCAGACACTGATATTGGCACCGGGGGGGTTCCAGGGGGCAGAGGAGTCACCCGGAGCTGGCCATCCCTTGGAATCTTCCCGTGGCCGAGCTCTCCGCGTCTCAGCCCTGCTCCCCTCTTTTGCAGGTGGGGAAGGGCTGCTGTGCCGCTCTGAAGGCCATGGGCTCCATCGTGTACGTGACCGAGATCGACCCCATCTGTGCCCTCCAGGCCTGGTAAGGGGACCCCGGGGGACCGTGGCCGGGAGCCGCTGGGCAGGGATCCCCTCCCGGGGGGGTTCCGGGGCTTCCCTGCGCCCTGGGGGCACCCACGGCTCCGTCCTGGGGCCGGGGAAGGCGCCCTGGGCTAAAGCCTCCCCCTCTTCATCCGGATCCCGTGGGCCCAAGGACGTGGATTGCAGGGATGCAGGGAATGAGCTGTGCCCTTTGGAGGGCCAGCACGGGGTCCCCAGTGCCGGGGGGTGTGCTGGTTCTGTGCCCCCTGGCCCTCAGGAGCCCCCCCGACCCAGCAGAGGGCTCAGCTGCCCCTGTACCCTCACAGCCTTCCCTGCTCCGGGAACAGCTTGGTTTGGAGCTCTGCATCCCGGGCTCTGCGCTGGGACAGCACTGGGAAACCGGGGCCTCCTTGAACCCTCAGCCTTTTCCTGAGCAAAGGCTCGGTGTGGTGAGAGAACTAACGAGCCCTGCTTAATTAGCAGAGCTGATGAACTCCTGGGCTGCCCTGTCCTTCGGGAGTGGCACCCCCAGCAGTGCCAGCCTGAACTGGGACTGTGGTCGTTGGCAGCAGCCCCATCCCTGGCTCTGCACGAGGCCCCTCTCGGGAGGAGTTTGCAGGGGGGAAAAGCTTCAGGAAATGGGACAAACAGCAGAAAAAGGGACTTTTTTTTTTATAGTAACTCTGATTTTGCAGCTTGTGAGAGTCACAGAAACGAGCTCAGGAGGGCTGTCAACAGATCCCAAAAAAACATCCTGCCCCTGTTCTGCCGACACACCTTGCTGCTGATGGCAGGGAGGACTCGGCACTCCTGGAGGTTCTGGAGGTGCCCAGATATGGATTTGAGGGTTCAGGAGAGACATCCGTAGGTTTGGGCTGGTTTTTAGGGTGATCCAGATCCGTTGTGACACGGGTTCTGCAGCTCCTGGATGTGCTGTGCAGGAGGAGCAGCTTTAAAAACCCGTCTGGATTGAGACCTGAGGTTTGCAGATGAGAAGGCCTTGACAGGAAATGTGAAACCTAAAATCTCTTGTCACTTCTCCCCACCACAGTCCCAACTCCTTCAGAAACTCCTAAAATGGCTCGGGGTCCGTGGCCCTTCGGGAGCCGCCGTCCTCTTTTCCAGTCTGGTGTTAAAAAGTTAAAATTAGTGTCTCAAAATCACTTTTTTTTTCCCATTTTTGGCATGTTTTTGCTGCTTCTCATCTGCTTCCCCCCTTCTCCTCCCAGCATGGATGGATTCCGGCTGGTGAAGCTCAACGAGGTCATCAGACAAGTTGACATTGTCATCACCTGCACAGGTACACGGAACCCAGGGGGACGTCAGGGCTTCCCACCCCGAATCACCTCCATCCCCTCGGGAAGGTTTGGGAAGGGAAGGTTTGGGAAGGGAAAGGAAGGGAAGGGGGTTTTGATCCCAGATTTGGTTGTCTGTCAGGGAACAAGAATGTGGTGACCAGGGAGCACCTGGACCGGATGAAGAACAGCTGCATCGTCTGCAACATGGGACACTCCAACACCGAGATCGACGTGGTGGGCACGGGGACGGGCACGGGGGCTGGG